>PVKV010000448.1:0-63927 GCA_004027835.1 Alouatta palliata
TTTGGAGACGGTCTTGCTCTTGTCGCTCAGGCTGGAGTGCAGTGGTGTGATCTTGGCGATCTTGGCTCACTGCAACCTCCCCCTCCTGGGTTCAAAGTGATTCTCCTTCAGCCTCCCGAGTAACTGGGATTACAGGTTCCCGCCACCATGCCCAGCTATTTTTTTTTAAGTAGAGAAGGGGTTTCACCAATTTGGCCAGGCTAGTCTCAGGCTCCTCCTGACCTCAGGTCATCCTCCTGCCTTGGCCTCCCAAAGTGCTGGGATTCCAGGCATGAGCCACTGTGCCTGGCTGACTTTCTGTGTTTTAAAAATGTGGTAATAACAATAAAAAAAAAAAGCTCTCCGGCGATTTTTAAGACAATCATTCTTGAGGCCAAAACCTACTGTGTTCTCTTCAAGACCGACCCTGCCAAGCCAGCCATCTTTGGCACTGATCATGGGGACTATGAGAGAAGGGGAATAGAGGCAGCGCAGGGTCAGAAATGGGTAGGATGGTTTTAGGGTCCTGGAGTGACAGAAGAATATGGTACGATAATGATATAGCATCTCCAGACATGGCTGCCGTCATCGCTTCCTCCCTCACCTGCAGACCTCCCGGCTCGGCTTTGAGTCTGGGCTGGCCTTAATGCCTTGCCTGAACACCAGGATATGGTGGCAGTGATTTCAGGGACTTCTCTTTTCTTCTTCTTTTTAAAGACAAGGTCTCACTGTGTCATCCAGGCTGGAGTGCACTGGTATGATCAAGGCTCATTGCAGCCTCAACCTCCTGGGCTTAAGCGATCCTCCCGTCCCAGCCTCCCAAGTAGGTAGGACCATAAGGTGCACCACCACACCCAGATAATTTTTGTATATTTTGTAGAGGCGGGGTTTCACTGTGTTGCTCAGGCTGGTCTGGAACTCCTGGGCTCAAGCGATCCACCTACCTTGGCCTCTCAAAATGATGGGATTACAGGCATGAGCCACTGTGCCCAGCCAGACTTCCCCTATGTCAGAAGCACCTTTGCAGCTTCTTGAGACACCCCCTCTTGGGACTTGGCCACCATCATGTGGGAAGTCCAGGCCATCTGGCGAAGCCACATGGAGGCGCTCTGGATGATAGCACAGCTGAGGTGCCGGCAGTCGATGTCAGCCATCAGCCATGGGCGTGATCCATCTTGAAGGTCCAGTGTAGTCCAGCCTCTAGATGGCCCAAGCTCAGGCTCCATTTATCTGATTATAGCCATGAGACACCCTAAACAGAACTGCCAGGCTGACCCAGTCAACAGGTATGTGAACCATAATATATTGTCTTAAATGACTTAAGTTTTGGAGGTTTGTTACACAGCAATAGTTAAGTAGGACTTTATCTCTGGAGCCCTGTCCCTGGGATGGTGCTGAAGAAAAAAGGGCTCCTCCAGGAAAGGAAGGAGAAATTGGCACGCAATCCACTCACAGCAGACAAAGCAGGAGAAGATGGAGAAGAAGGAGAAGATGGTGTAGAGAGCCCTGGTGCAGGAAGTGCCGCTGGGACCCGTGTGCTTTGAAGTACTAGGGAAAATGCTTCGTATTTCTCTCCTTTTTACTAAAGGATGCTTTTCCTTATGACATAGATCTGAAGCATTCACCATGGCAGGCACCCATCACCCCTCCTTCATTTGTGGAGTTGAGTATTATCAGATTTGAAGGACAGGAAGGGTCACTGGTAGAGTGCTCAGGGTGAGGACAGTGGAGGCTGAGGATGTCTTTTTAAACAGTGGGCTCTGCTGGAAGGTTCACGTTCAGAAGCTGGAAGGAAGGGCTGGTAGAAATCCAAGGTCACCAGAAAGACAAACTGGGAACCTGGCTGACTCTGTCCTCGGGCTTTTGTACCTGGCCTGGCAGACAGCTGGATGAAAGAGCAAGTGAAAGCCAACATCATCAAAGGCCCTTGTCATGGGGTGTCAATTTCTCTGGCCCAATGAGCTTATTATTTTCTGTTTTCTTTTCCCTGCTACTCTATCCCATCACATCCTCCGGCCTGGGTCCTCCCTGATTTAATGGCCTCTTTGGGGAGTAGTGATTTCAGCTTTTTCTCATTTACTAAACCTTTTTGAAGCTGGCGTTCTGCCTGGGCCCAGATACGATTCTGGCTAACAGGCCCACCCTCCTGGGGCCCCAGTCCTGGTCTCTGTGTTCGAAGAGGGAGATTCCGTACACATCCCACCCACTGGTAATTGTCTTTTTTGAAAGAAGAACAAAGAGATAAAGTTTCATTCAGCAAGCCCAATGTGAAAGACTCAGATTGGACAGGTAGGTAAATTAGTGAGTTATTCATATTGAGAGGGTATTTCTTTAAATGTCCATGAGTGCATTTAAATATAATTTGATTTTTAAAAAATAACCAAAGTAGCACTTCTTCGGGCCATATTTATCATGTAAAGTGAGAGGGAGAGATGTTTATATGAAGGGGATCCAGCAGAACACGCCTTAGTCTAAAGACAAAGAGCGCCTTGATGGATTTCTCACAGGAGGAGACATTTTTCTACCTGCTGAAATTAAAAACAAACATCGAAAGAGGTGAACAAATCCAGATTTCTGCATTCAATTCACTTCACCGAGTCTTTTTTAAGAACCCATGTGTGCTTAGTGGAACTGCCGACAAGGGGTTTCAGATGAGTAGAATAGGCTATGGAAAATCCGTTTCCAAAGCTGTGAGAGAGTGATACCAACGTAAAAGAATGTACAATGAGAGAGCATCTTTAATTCTTGGTTCCACATCATTTCTAGAGTACTGGCGGATAGTCTTAGGTCTCAGGAATGGAAAATTTTGCCAGATCATCTTGGGAGAAATGTCTAGATCTGGAAAGACCTTTGCATTCTAGGCCAAACTTCTGCCTCAAGCAAATCCGTTCTGAGGGTAAGTCAAAATCAAATCCACACAAGCAAAATAAACAAACTAACGAGAGAAAAAACGAAAAACCAATAACGAAAACCCAACAACAACAAAAGCAAAAGGAAAAAGAAGAAAAATGTTGGAAAACCCACAAAGCCTCTGTGGAAGGAAACCACAGTTAGAGCGGAGGGAATAGGAGACCGATTCAACTTGATTCAAACTAATCCAAGGCAGTCAATATTTACTGAGCACCTACTATGTGCGGACAGAGTGTTAGGTTCTGAGGCTGTGGAGTTGAGCAAATCACAATCTCTGCTCCTGAGAATCTACATTTGTAAGTCTGCACAGAATCAGATGTGTGTTTGTTCATACATCAGAAAAGGGCCCAGGCTTCCCGGCCCCATGGGAAAGCCCTGCCCTTTCTAACCTCCACTCTGTGCTGCCAGGTTCTCTCGGCTGTACGTAGGGGGATGCTACCGCCCTGCGTGCGGGGTTGGGTTGGGGGCACATGGGCAGGGGTAGCCGGGCAGGTAGGACCATCTTTCCCAGCACATCTGCAGGAGCCTGAATTTCATGAAGACCTCTTTCTTCTCTCTCCCCACTGTCAGTCTAGCACAAATAATCATTAAAGACCCTTGGCCACGATGGAAATAAAATACAGCCAGAGAGCCACAGCACAGCTCCTCCATTGAGAGCCCGCGGAAGCTGGGTAAGGCCAATAATTCAAAACAGATGAACGGCCCGGCAAATACTATGGGCTCAGTATCCCAGCCTGACCCGACCTTTGAAACTTGTTGAAAGTTATCCTTGAAATTCCCCAGAACTCCTTGAGTAACTTCTGTAAAAGGCTTATTTATCACAAAGCCATAAATAATATTTGCTAGGTATTTGCTCCATCTATCTAGAAAATGAATTAGGCTAAAAGACACGAACTCAGTGGCTGAGCCGGGGCAGGGGCGGGTGGCCAAAGCTGGGGGAGTTCACTCAGTTTCAGGCAGGAATAAGGGAGAGGTTGGGAATAGGGAGAAGCTTCTGGGCTCCATCCTTATGTATGTGGATGGGGCTGGGGGATGGGGTGAAGATGGGGCTGCTCAAGGACTTAGGCTTAATGCAGCAGATTTTAATTTCATTGATTCTACAAAGAGATGGCTGTAGATTGCTGTCAAGAGATATAGCTCTGTAAATAATTTGAGTGATACTTTTACACCAAATTGCTTCTGGGCAAGCGTCCCAGGGTGTCTGCTCAGAGAGCTACACATGCCCTGTGACTGCCTTCTGTGAAAGCTGGGGGCGTCATTCACTCACTCACTCACTCATTCATTCATTCATTCAACAAATCCATCAAAAGGCTTCGTCCTAGTTCTGTGGAAGGTATAATGATATAAAGGATGTAGTTACATCTCTCAAGGAATCTTTATTGGCAGGGAGACAGGAAAACACACAGATTCCTAGGACACGATATAGAAAGGGACACACGGCTTAGGTCAGTACAGGGACAGAGCTATAGGAATGCAGAGGACAGTGAGATGATGCCCAGCTCCCAGGGGAGGGCTGCTGGGAGTGGGGAAGGTAGGAGATGAAAAGATTCTTAGAGGGGCTGCACTGAGTGGAATCTTGTAGGCTGGGTTGGCTGTGGCAGGGCAGAGGTGAATCCTTCCAGGCCAAAGGGAGGGTGGGAGGATCAAATGTAGAGATGTACAAGAGTTGGCCCCAGATAGGCTATAAAAAGGGAGAGGAAATGGTGGAGAAACTAGGGCCCGAGGACTCTGACTGTAGTCCTGAGAAGGTGAAAGGAAAGGTGCTTATGGGCATGAAGAGAAGGAATAGTCCACAGGCTACCATGGAAGGTGATAGATAGAAGCTGGAGTGCGGGGCTGGCACAGTGGCTCACACATGTAATCCCAGCACTTTGGGAGGCTGAGGCAGGAAGATTGCTTGAATCCAAGAGTTTAAGATCAATGTGGGCAACATAGTGAGACCTGAGACCCTGTCTCTAAAATAAAAATAGCCAGGCATGGTGGCAGCACATGCCTGTGACCCAGCTACTTGGGAGGCTGAGGTAGGAGGATCACTTGAGCCCAGGAGGTCAAGGCTGCAGTGAAGATGCAGGTATGACCATTGCACTCCAGCCTGGGCAAGAGAGTGAGACCCAATCTCTTAAAAAAAAAAGAAAAGAAAAGAAGCTGGCACCTGATTGTGTGGGTGTTTGGGGATGGGGGAGAGAGACAAAGGAATCCTCAAGCAATAATGCTAAAAGCATTTCCTGTCATGGTACGTGATACTGTTAAAGATGAACCTCAAAGTCTGAGCATGCCTGGCTGGGAGTTGCAAAGAGCAGGGAAGTTAGGAAGAAGTGCCCGCTGGGGAGCGAGTATCAGAAAGGAGCATCAACAGCATCTCATGGTTGGGATGCTGGGGACATCTCAACCGTGGGGACAAGCGAGGGTGCTGGAATGTTTGTAGGCCAGCAGGGAGAGAGTCTGAAGATAAGGTAAGACAACCACCCAGTTGGCTGAAGTGTAGTAAAAGGCGATATTCAAGCCTGTGGGAGGAAGGAAGGAGGTAAGGGTGAGCGGGTGCCCAGAAAGATTTGGGAGAGAGAGAGGGAAGTTGAGACAGCGCCTGTCCTCATCCTAATGAAGTCAATGGGCTGCAAGGGGCCTGCCGAGATCTCAGGAGTGGCTGATGTTTTGCATGTGTTTTTATTCTGTAACGAGGACCCAAAGGCTCCTCTGGGGGCTGCATCGGACGTTTGCTCCCTGAAGTATATGTATATGGAGCTCTGAGTTAGGTGACTGAGCTGTTTGCCTTTACTCGGGAAGCTGGACTTTGAGATGGCAGGCTGGCTGGATAATAGATCAGGGAAACCGAGCTTGTGCGTGGTCAAGGAGCTTGGTTTGGGGCATACTCTGAGGATCCTGTCTTGCTGTTCTGTTGTTCTTAGGGGCTTTTCTGTGTGGCTGTCAGTGGATGTCTGCTTTCCCCACAGCACAGGATTACTGATTGGGACAGAAGGCATCACTGAGGGGCTTTTCATCGTTCCAGTTCTTATCCTACCTAAAGCATTAGAGCTCAAAGGGATCCCAGAGGTCCTATTGGCCTGGGATGCCCTATCCTGTCAATCCAGAAAACCAGCTGTGGCCCCAGTTTCCCATCGCTCCCAGTCTGAGAGGCCCTCGAGGTTTAGGGAGGGGATGTGGCAGTGGCAATGTGAGAGGGCTTCTCCTCACCAATGCAGGTGGAAAGCACGCCTCAAAGGAGGCCTGGGACCCATTCATTTAGAACAGCTTCTGCCTGGCAATGTCATGGGTTTAGGGGCCAGTGCCCAGCATAGAGTAGATACTCAATAAATACTTGTCAAAATGGAAAAATGAATCACGTTAGGATTAGAGAAATAACCAAGTTTAAGGACTTAGGGCTTTCAATTATTTATTTTGAGACAGAGTCTCCTTCTGTCACCTAGGTTGGAGTGCAGTGGCATGATCTGGGCTCATGGCAACCTCTGCCCCCTGGGTTCAAGTGCTTCTCTTGCCTTTCAAGTAGCTGGGACTACAGGCATGCATCACCACGCCTGGATAGTTTTTGTATTTTTAGTGGAGATGGGGTTTGGCCATGTTGGCCAGGATGGTCTTGAACTCCTGACGTCAAGTGATCTGCCTACCTCAGCCTCCCAAAGTGCTGCAGGCATGAGCCATCGCACCTGACCAGGGCTTTTGATTCTTAGTTCATTTTTTCTCATTGTACCCACGGCCTGTTCTTTCCAGACATTATCTTTAGTGCTTCTATATCTTGAAGAGTTGTGTGTTTCTTACATTTCTTCTCCAAATTCTGGAATCTTCCTCCAGGCCTGAGGACCTACAAAAAGACACCTTGAGCGTTAGAACAGCACTCACTTACTCTCTTACTTACCTTTTGTTAATTCACTCATTCCTGTCTTTCATGCATTGTGTATTTACTCATTTATGCAGCCATTGATAAGTCAGGCACAGTAGAGAAGAGATGGCCTTGATGTTCTGGCAAGAGGAGTGCGTAAGTAAGTGTCAGCCCACCTGCTGGTTTGTTCAGCCTTGGGATAGACCTCCAAGGTGGCCACGATTTGTCCCTCCTCAGCTTCACATCCTCTTGCTGTAACTGACTGCTCTCATACTCTAAGACGGGGCTCTGTCAGGAGACTTGCTTAGGGTGCTGTGATGCAGGCAGCGGCTGCGAAGCACCAGTGCCGTGGGGACTGCCCACTGTTACTGCTTTGGGAACACTGTGCCTGCCACCGTGTGCAGCCTGGGCTGCTTCTGGTGATGAGTGGCCTCTGTAATCCCAGCCAACAACCTGCCACTCACGGACATGTGAGTGAAGCCATTACGTTTTGGAGTTGTTTGTTTTACAGCAGTAGCTGACTGATGCAATACTCCTTGTTGTTCTTGAGAGGTTACGATAAGTGAGACTCTAACGTCTTTCCAACCAAAAATCTCCCTTGTACCAAGATGCACCTTAGTGAAAGCCCAAAAATACTTCTGCAGGGACCAGCTGCAGATCCTGTATATCAGTACACATTTTCCTGGGAGCCACATGCTCTCTTATAATCTCTGGACCTCATATCAACAGTAAATACTTATTGGATTCCCAGTTGCAAATAAGACTGTCTGTAGGGTGTGGGCAGTCACCAGATTTCCAGGTCTGATAGGAGCATAGGAGTGGGCCAGGCAGAAACACCTGCATAAGATACTTATGCAGAGGTGTAAGTGAATATCTGGGGTCAGCACTTCCAGAAGCACCTACATCCCCCCCACACACATGCACCCAAGGAGCACAGGAGTGAGGATGCAGTCACCTATGCTGGCCAGCTCAGGGCTCTCTAGTCGTCCCCAACCCTGGAGGATTACCTGTCCTTAATGGGCCAGAGGTGGCTCTCCTGCTGCAGGTCCCCAAGCGACATTTCTGTTTGGTCTCCAGGGATCTATCTCACTGGTAAGGGTAAGGTCTCAGATTCCAGGGCAGGAAGATTCAGCCCAGAAGGCTGTGCTCTGTGTATGCGTCAGGCTGGAGTATGCAGTGTGCACTGACTCAGTGGTTGCTGCCTTAGTGAAGGAGAGAGTTAGAGTGAGGCAGGGTGTGTGAGCCCAAATTGGGGCTTAGCCTGAGAGGGTGCTTGGCTTTGTCCAGGGAAGAATTCAAAGGTGAGCTGGTGGTAGAAGAAAATGGCTTTACGGAGGCAGCAGTGTGGCAGCTCTGTGCCTGCTCCTGCCAAGCAGGGCTGCCCCACAGGCGTGTGCTGAGAGTAGCAGCCCAGGGCAGTACTGTGGTCAGATTTATACTCACTTTTCATTATATGCAAATTAAAGGGCGAATTATGCCAAAATTTCTAGAAAAGGGTGGTAACTTCTGGTTGTTGTCATGCCAAGGGGCTGTGATATCCGAGTGTTGCCATGGCAACAATAAACTGACTGGCACACTGATGGGTGTGTCTTATGGAAAGGTGCTTCCACCCCATCCCTGTTTTAGCTAGTCCTCAATTTGATCCAGTGTCCAAGCCCTGCCTCCAGAGTTGAGTCCCACCTCCTACCTGGAGGGGTAGGGAGGTACCAAATTGCGCTGGGTACCGTGGAGCGTGCAGAGAAGATAAATGAGTGATGTTGATCAATCAATCAACCGATCGATAACACATAATTATCCTAATACAATGCTAATAGCAGCTCTTGTTTATTGAGCTCCAGCTGTTTTGCAGTCACTGCATGGTAAACACTTCATGTATATTTCTGCTCATGTTTCCTGCTCCCGGTGGTTCTTGGCGAGCATCATGAGTGTCCTGCATGGACAACAGCCCTAAGAGCTGCAGCTAGAAGAGGGCACTAACAGCTCTGCAACACAAGTGATGGAGCTCGAGACAATGAAAACCTGGGTCTGCACAGGAAAGCACAGCATGCACATTCAGCTGCCCTGTCTCTGGGCTCTCCCACCTCCATCCTCCAGGCTTCCCTCACCCCGTCACCCTGACGGCTTCCTGAACATCCACTCCCTACCCCCCAAAGTGTCCTCATCCTCTATCATAATCCATTTGGGCTCTGTTCTTTGCAACAGACAGTTAAGCCCAGATAAAGGCAGCTAATCTGTCTGTTAGCTCATGTGTTCCTGTGGCAGCTAACAGAACTCATTACCACGGATACTTTGCAGGCCTCTTGAAGAAGGTTCTTGAGCGGTAACCATCAGGCTGGAATTTGGTTTGTGCCTTGGGAGTCATGGAGGAGTGCTTGGACAGATGGGGGTTCTGTCCTCTCAAAGCCATCATGAAGGTGGCTGTGCGACTCTCCTAGGTGTGCCTGATGTCAACCACTAGGAGCAAGGCATTCAGACTGGGTAGTAGAAAGTGGAAAAGTCTCAGGCTTCAAGGTCAGATGAATCTGAATTTGCCTCTTATAAATTTGGTGATAAAAGAGTTTTACTTAATGTCTTGGGACTCTGGTGTTTCTGATGTGCAAAAATGGGAAAAATGTACCCATCATGCAGGCTCAATGTGAGGATTAGAAAGAATATAATGGGCTGGGCATGGTGGCTTGCACCTGTGGCCCCAGCTACTTGGAGACTGAGGCAGGAGGATTGCTTGAGATGAGGAGTTGGAGGCTGCAATGAGCTATGATCCCACCACTTCACTCCAGCCTGGGCGACACCCTATCTCTGAAAAAATAAATAAAAGGAAGAACATAGCCACTGTGGGTGCCTGAGTCCTCTTGCCTGAAGCCCCCGGGTGTGGAGACACAGAGGTCCCAAGGTTCAGGGGTGCAGGTATTGGCTCCAGAGCCAGGCCTCACAGGCTCAAATGCTGGTTCTGCTCCTTATTGGATGTGTGACCTTGAGAAAGTTACTTTCCTGGGCCCCACTTTTCTTATCTGTCTGGGACAGTGATAGTTCCTATGTCAGAGAGTTGTTATGAGGATTAAATGAGATATTTCAGGTATGTGATGGAGCTGGCACTGTGCCCAGGTAAAAGGTGGTCAGAGTGGACAGGCATTAGCGAGTGGGGGGAGGCTGTCACTGGCTGAGTGTTGACTCCTTGGGCAGCTTGTCCTTCCTATTGCTGAGCTGCTGCTCTCAGCAAAAGCACTGAGGGAGTGTGCGTGCGGGGACGGAGTGGCTCAGGTGAGGGCAAGAGCTTGCCTGGACCTGCTTCAGCTCCCGAGGGAAACATCTGGGGGGTGTCTCAGGGTCTGATGATTCCAAACAGCTCATCTCAGGAGGCAGAGCAACCACCTGAGGCCTGGAGGGCTTCCAAGAGGAGGCTCCAGGAGTGACTGCCAAAGACCTGGGGTGGGCAAGAGTGGAAGGAAGGAGAGGAAACTCCATGTTTTTGTAGCTCCAACTGCATCCTGCACCCTGCCCTGGGCACTTTTTTACAGAGACCCCGTCTCTATAACAATTTTAAAAATTAGCTGGGCTTGGTGGCTCATGCCTGTGGCCTCAGCTACTTGGGAGGGTGAGGCAAGGGAATTGCTTGAGACCAGAAGTTTGAGGCTGCAGTGAGGTATGATCACACCATTGCACTCCAGCCTGGGCAACAGAGCAAGAAAAAATAAATGAAAGGAAGAACGTAACCACCGTGGGTCCCTGGCGGGGCTGGTGTGAACTGCCCTCTGTGACACCTCAAGCAACCTGAGAGGAGTGTAGTATTATCATCTCCACTTCACGGAGGGGACCCTGAGGCTGTGCCATTCAGGGACTTTCGACGGTCACAGGAGAGGAAATGCCTGTCTGCTGGATGCCAGAGCTCATGCCCAGTGTGCCACAGCAGGCAGGCGAAGACCGTCATGACAAATGATGATGCTCTCTGCATTTTTCAGTTACCAGGGAAAGGAAAGTAAGTGACGGAAGACTGACTACCGGGGCTCATCTGGTGTGGGGTTTGGGAACTGGGTCAATCAACAGCAAATACAGACAACCTCCAACTTGTAGACACAGGCTGAGCGCAGTTTGGACGTGTGAATAGCTGTGTTTGCTAATTTGGTAGATAATTGTGCTGCTTTTGCTAAAATTGTCACTGAAACTCCAGATACTAAAGATTCCCCCAGTTTTTTTTTTTTTTTTTTTTTTTCCGCAACTCTTCTCAATTGCATTTTAATGTCAGCTTGTTTTCTTGGATGGTTTCTCTTTTTCTTCCAGAGAGGGCACTGAGATGGAACCCAGAACAAACAAAAATGCAAACAAAAATGTGGATGAAGTGAAGATTCTGTCAGGCGGGATTCTGGTTAACTGAAGCCTCCTTGTTGAATGTGGCTTTTCTTCTAGTTCCCGGCATGGGCTTGAGGCTGGGCGTTTGTGTGTCTGTGCAGCATGGAGGATTTGTTGCCGCTGGTGCTAACCAGAGACTCCCTGGTGGAGGGGATTGTGTGTGTCTCCTGCTGTGTGTGGTCGCAGTTAGCTTCTGGGGTGTCGGAGCCAGGGGATAAAGGGGCTCAGCAGGTTGGTTTGTCCCTTGCTGACTTCCTGTGGGGGCAGTGGCCCTTGAACAAGAGGATTTCACGGGGCAGGGCCACCCCTGCTCTGCCTTTGCATGTTTTCTCCTTGATGAGCACAGGCCTGTGTGACGAATGCAGCTGAAGGCAGGCCCCAGAGAGGGGAGCAGGGGAGGAGGAAGCCATTCAGAGATGGCTTGCACTTTTACCACCCCGTCTTCAGGGAGTCAGGTCTCTCTGACTACTCACTAGGAGCTAGCAGAGCCCCACGCACAGGGGCCTTTTATTTGTTCATTCTTTGTTTGTTCTTTCATTCCTCCTTCCTCTTTTCCTTTTCTCCCTTCTTTCATTCATCCTTTTGTCCATCCATCCATCTGTCCATCCGTCCATCCGTCCATCCATACATCTGTCCATCTGTCTGTCCGTCCGTCCATCCGTCCATCCATCCATCCACCCATCCATCCAGTCGTCCATCCACCCATCCAACCATCCATCCATCCATCCATCCTTCCATCCATCCATCCAACCATCAATCCATCTAGCCATCCATCCACCTATCCATCCAACCATCCGTCTTTCCAACCAGGACATTGTGCAAGTGCTGTGGGGAAAATATATAAGACCAGCTCCTCACTCTTTCAGAGTTTCCAATCCAGGAAGGGAAAGAAGACAAATGAGTGAATAAAACAAAGTAGAAAACCAGCAGGCCACACAACAGAGCACACACAGTTATGGGTACGGAGAAGGGGTCCTGCCAATGTAGATCAGGCAGAGGGGGCCATTGACTTGAACCTGGAGGGACAAGCGAGGAGATTTCAAATGATGGAGGTGACAGGGTTCACCTTCCAAGAAAGAGAAACAGCAAGGGGAAGGTGGGAAGTCCTGTGGCTGTTTAGGGCAAGGTGAGTTGTTTGATTTGGCCACGGAGCAGGAATGAGTGGGAGGGGAAGCTGGAGGGATCACTGGAGCCAAGCCGCAGTGGTTTCTGAAGTCAGCATGCGCTGCAGGAGGCATCAGGACCCACTCGAGGCTTCTGGGTAAGCGTATGGCACACCCAGAGCTGAGCTTTGGGACTGCTATGCTGGCAGACCTTTATGGTCTTCTCAGATGCCCCATGTGGAATATACACCCACTCTTGTCCCGACCTAGGACCAGCCTGTCACTCTTTTTCCTGGTGGCACCCTCCCCTTCCCACCATGCCCTTTTGACAGCATGGCCTCTCATCACCACATGCATCAAGGTGGGAATCCAATGCTTGCAGCACCTGGCATGGCCAGTGACTCAGGGACACTGGGTTTTAAGCAAGAAAAACATCGGCCAGAAGAAGTTTCCAGAGCCTCTGGGAGGCAGAGTTGAGGGTAATTAAACTTTGCCAGTGACAGTGAGCGGCACAGCGTGGCGAATGTAAATGTCCCAGTCATGGCAGTCCTGTGGGACCCTAGGCTAGCTTACTTCTAAGGGTACTTTCATAAGTACCAATAGGTATTTTTCCCACAATAATTATTCTCCTCCATCCCTACTACCCCAATGCCTTAAACGGCCGCTATGAAACTTTTTTTGGTGACAAAAGCCCCAGCATGCAAATGTATTGACGTTGAGAGCCATGGAGACTCCAGTATCTCAGTGCGAATGAATTCCTTAGGTCAGCAAATCCTGTTCCTACCAGTTTTTGAGAGATTAGCATCCAGAACTGAATGGATATGGAGGACTTTTAACAAACAATTACCAAGCATCTGTGTGCAAAGGTCCAAGCTGGGGCTGGGGCTGCAGGAATATAGGTAAACAAGCCTCAGTTACTGCAATCCAGCAAGAAGAGCAAACACAGCTACCGTTTTGCAGGTGAGGGATATTGTCAGGCATTGCTATGTTTTTCAATGCATAATCTCATTTAAATGTATTAAAACCTACTTATATGTTACTAGGATTATCGCCATTTTAGACTGGAAGCATGCTCTGAAACATATGTAAATAGTATTAAGAACCAAATGAAGGAGGATTTAGGGAGATGGGTAGGAATTGGAGAGGGGCAGAATGCGGACAGTCGGCCTTCACCTTCCCTGTTGTGATTATGACAAGGTTACAAGGTAGATATGCTATTAAAAAAAATTACTTTCTTTTTTTCAGACCGAATCTTGCTCTGTTGCCCAGACTCAAGTGCAGTGGCATGATCTCGTCTCACTCCAACCTCTGCCTCCTGGGTTCAAGTGATTTTCCTGCTTCAGCCTCCCAAGTAGCTGGGACTATAGGTGCGCACCACCACACCTGGCTAGTTTTTGTATTTTTAGTAGAGATGGGGTTTCACCATGTTGACCAGGCTGGTATTTGCCCCCTCCCAGGTATAACAGAGGATCCACCTAATTTCTCCACTCAGGTGCCACAGTAAATGTTGCTGTGGTCCTAAAAGTGAGTTGAGAATACAAGCCTCCTCTGGAGGGTCATAGGAGGGGGTGTGTCTGTGTGTATGTGCATGCATGTGTGCTAATGTGTGTGTATGCATGTGTGCACGTGTGTGCATGTGTGTATGTGCATGTGTGAGTACATGGATGTGTGTGCATGCATGAGCACATGTGTGTCCATGCGTGTGTGCACACATGTGCGCACGTGTGTATGAGTGTGCATGCATGCACACAAGTGCGTGCATATGTGTGCATGTATGCTGTATCCATGTGTGCACACGTGTTCATGCATGTGCACATGTGTTCATGTGTGTATGTGTGTGCACATACATGTGTGTGCATATGTACATGTGTGTGTATGCATGCATATTTGCGCATGTGTGCGCTTGTGTGCCCATGCGTGCATGTGTGCATGCCTGTGTGCATGTGTGTAGATGTGTGCATGCATGTGTGCATGCGTGCGTGCATGTGTGTGCATACATGTGTGCACGTGTGTGCACGTGTGTGCGTGTGTGCATCACGTGTGCATCATGTGTGAGTGTGTGCATGTATGTGTGCACGTGTGTGCATGTGTATGTGTGCCTGCATGTGGGCATGTATGTGTGTGCATTCACCTGTGCATGTGTGTGCACGTGTGCATGCATGTATGTGCGCGCATGTGTGCATGCATGTGCGCGCACATGTGTGCATGCACGTGTGCACGTGTGTTCATGTGTGTGCACGTGTGTGCATACATGCGTGTGCATATGTGCACACATGTGCATGTATGTATGTGCATGCATGTTTGCATGTGTGTCCGCATGTGTGCACATGCACGCTTGGGCTCAGCCAAGCTCTCCCGCTCCCATGCAAGCAGCTGGCTTTCCTTGCAAGGTCCGTTGACAGCCCAGCCTCCCCTTCACAGTTTGGAGCAAGGCATTAATCTTCTTGACATGGCAGCAGTGGGGGAGGGGTATCTGGGGTGGAAATCCCTCAGTTGGGGGCATCCCATGAGCAGAGAGGTCCTTGTCTCATCTGGCTGTATGAATAAGCTTTAGTTTACAAACCCAGAGCATGAAGTCAGGTTGGCTTCAAGAAGACCAAGTAGCATTATAGACAGCAAATATCATCTCTCTCTTTTCATTATGTTCATTTTTGGGGAAGTAGGGCAGGCAGAGGCGATGAGACTCTGTGCCCACAGAAGAACTTGGGAGTGTATTCTGGGAACAGGCACCCAACAGGAGGTGGCGGAGCGGGAGGGTGTAGGAGCCCATTCTGGAGAGAGGGCAGGCCTGGAGAAGTCTAAACTTGCAAAAAGAACATGATTTATACAGCCAAAAGCTTTCACAAACTACGGGAAGCTGGTAGGGCCTCCACCCCTCTCTTAGGAAGTCCTCCTTCATCTGATGTTACTACCTGTGTTATTTCTCTCTGTTAACCTGTGCTCTGTGGTTACAGGCTGGGGCTGATTGAGAAAAGCTAGGGTCCAGAGGCCAGATAGACCCACAGGGTGCCCTCATTTGAGAAGTCTTCGCTGACTTCCCCCACGCCCCCTGATTATGTCGCATTTATCTGGGATAAAAGCTGCAGGATTGAGGTGAGAAGAGTTACTATAGTGCCCAGATGCATCAGTTATGGGTTTAGGACAAAGAGGCAGTTGCCGGGCATGGTGACTCAGTGCTGTAATCTCAGTGCTTTGGGAGGCCAAGGTAGGAGCACTGTTTGAGTCTAAGAGTTGGAGACCAGCCTGGGCAACACAGTGAGACCTCATCCCTACCAAAAAACTTAAAAATTAGCTGGGCATGGTGGTGTGCACCATGCTACTTGGGAGGCTGAAGTGGGAGAACCCCTTGAGCCTGGGAGTCCCAGGCTGCAGTAAGCTATGATCATTCCACTGCACTCCAGCCTGGGTGGCAGAGAAGATCTTGTCTCTAAAAAAAAAAGAAAGAAGAAAAGAGGCAAGCAGTTGTCTCATACTGCGCTGGGACTCTTGCCCCGGCTCCAGCCGTTGCCCCTTAGGGAACACTCTGCAGCCTTTTCTTTCTCGAGCCAGGTGTGACCCATCCTAGGTTCCACCTCTTTCTGAAACTTCCAGCCACCTCCAGCTATGGGTCGGACCCACACAACTTAATGCCTACTATTTCCCCAGTCGTTCCACTCAAGATATCCCAGCTGTCAAGGACTTTAAGCTCTCCTTGGGGAGCAGAATTGACTTATACTCGTCCTTCAGGTCTCAAGCTAAATGTCACGTCTTCAGGGAGGCTGTAGCTGGGATTACAGGCACGCGCCACCATGCCCAGCTGATTTTGATCTAAGCCCTCTAGACCTAATCATCCTGTTTGACTTCTTTCGTGATTTCTTAGACATTCTTGTTTCTGTGTTTGCGTGTTTCTTCTTGTCTGACTGTATTGGAAAGTGAATGGCAGGAGGGAGGGCACAGCTGCCCGCCTTGCTCTCTGCTGCTGCCCCAGTGCCTGAAGTGGCGCCTGGCACGTGGTAGACCCTCAAAAATATGTGTTGAATAAAGCAAATGAATGAATGAATCCTCTTTTGCCCTAGCATGAAAACCAATGAATATGACTGAATGGGTTGGCTAAATAGCCACAGGCAGTGCAGTGAGAAGGGCAAAGGATGGCGTACCGCAGGGAGGGGCTGGGGGAGACCCAGGCCCAGGACTTGGATTTCTTGACTCCACCCTCTGGGTGACCTTGGCAGGTGCATCAGTCTCCTGGTTGGATGACACCATCTCTGCTTACCTCTAGCCTCTCCTTCTGTGGCTTTCCAGGTCTGCAGGTGAGAGCCCCTAGACCCTCTCCCTGGGTGGGGTGCTCTGGCTGGGCCGGACCTGCCTTGGCAGTGGTGCCTGAGCAGTATGGAGGTGCTCTGCTTAGCCCAGGGCTGCAGGGCTCTCTATGGTGCTGCTGGGGCAGGATCGTTAGCGAGGAGAGGAAAGAGGAACAAAGGGGAACTTTTCCAATTATTAATAAGGCAGCAACCCCATCCATCTTAATGAGACAGGGCGGAAAAAACCAGTGGCCAGGCAATGCGTACACAATAGGCTACAATTCAGACCTTGCTTTCCTTTTAACATGGGGGAAAGAAAGACCGAAAGGGAGGAGACTTGCAGTGTGGAAAGCAGTTCCCAAACGTGAGCCTCTGTGCCCCTCATGCAAAGAGTCAGCCTGCTGTGTGGCCACAGCTGTTTGAAAAATGCGGAGGGCACCATGGTCCTTTGCTGGGCCAGGGGATGGGATGGGGTGGGGTGGGGCGACTTCCCTGGCAAAGGGGGGTGGAGCGGCACCCATCCTAACAAGGGCTTTTGTTTCCTGGGTATGGGGTGGCCCAGTGGGACTGTGAAGCGCTCCAGCCTAGTGACGCAGGACGTGGTACCTTACACGGGACTCAAATAGCCCTGTCACCCAGCATCTCCCCTCCTCCACACACCCTGCCACTGCTACCATGTCCGATCCAAGGTCTTCTGAGGCCTGGCACTCGGTTCCTCTACTTCTTAGCCTTTGGGCAAATTGCTTAATGTCTCACCTTGTTTCTTTCGAACTGACTTGCCTGGCAGACTTGCTGAGAAGATCACATGGTGCCAGTGTGTGTGTAAACTGTAATCAGGGCATCTGACACAAAGCAGGCATTCAGCAAATCTTAAGAATCAGAATCAGATCTTGCTTTAGTTCGAGGACGGCCCAGTGAGGTCTCCTCCAGGAGCCGGGGCTGTGTTGAGAAGGGATCTGTCTCTGTCTGCTGTGATTCCCTGGGGCCCGGCACTGAGGAGCTGAATGAGTGGCTAAAAGGCTGGCACTGTAATCATTTTGTTGAGACAGCATGCTCTGCAAGGGTTGGTCATCCCTGGAAGGTGGGGCATTGTCCTTCCTTTTGGAGAATGTTGCACCGTTCCCCCAACAGTACGTTCCCCTGCTGCTGGGCTCAGCTGGGAGCTCGGGGCCATGCTACTGTGCCTCTGGTTACTGTTCTCCTGCTGCATGGGAGATGTGGAGGGAGAGACATGGGAAGCACCGTGCATGGTTGCAGGGCTCCTCGTCAGAACCGCAAGAGATGGACTGCACAGGGATTCCCTGGTGTAAAGACCTGAAGCACACAGGTGGGGCTGCAGAGAAGGAAAGACGATGGTCTCTCTGGCCATCTCTGCTTAGGCTGAGGTTTCCCGGGGGTGGTGCTGGTGAGGACATCAGAAGGATTTTGACACAGGGGAAGAGGAAGGGAGAGCAGTTATGAGCAGACCCACACAGGACCTGGGATGGCGCGAAGTCTCTGTGGAACTAGGCTCAGCATTCACAGGCTGATGCCCTCCTGGTTAGCTGAGGCTGGATCTGACTTGGAGCCAGGACTCCTGCTCACAGTTGTTGCACTTCTGCCCTGAGCCCTGTTGGCTTTGTAGGAAATCCAGCCCTGCTGGGTGCTGCCTCACGTCCCCACACACTCTCTGATGTCTGAGCCACCCAGCTCCCTGCCTCTCCTCTCTTATCAGGTGACACAAAGCTTGACCAGCATTTCCTGAGAACAAACACCTCTAGGCATCTGCAGGGAGGACCTCGGTTGCTCTCTGCAGCACCCGCGACAGCCTTCCACCTCCCTCCAGTCCCGGGACAGCGTCCAGTCCAAACGGGAAAGGTGTGTTTTGTGTGGCAAGTTATTGCAGAACAGATTCCTGCAGCCCGGAAGGAGCAGCTGCCAAGCGCTCTCCGGGGATGACAGGTATATGACCTTCCAAGCTCTCCTCCTAGCCCGGCTGCCTCAGGCAGTGCTTGTTCCATGCTGAGGAGGGCCAGGAGGGTGGAGGAGCCCAGAGAGCCAGCTGGGAGGAAGTCCGGAGTCCTGGTGTCCACCTGTGACTTACTGTGAGAACTAGGGCGGGCTGCTGAACTTCTCTAAGCCAGTTTCAGCGCTCCTATGCACCCTGTCCAGAGGTAGGGCAGGTGGCAGGTGGAAAAGGCACTGAATCTCTTCTCTTAGGTGGGGCGTGTGGTTCAACGAGTAGATGCCCAGGGAGGTAGCAGGAGCCCAGAGAAAGCAGCCTGCCGTGTGAGGGGATGACAGAGCATCGAGGAGGGCGTGTGCATGAGCCAGCAGGTGAGGGCGAGCATGAGAGGACACGCTCTGAGCACAGAGCCTTGCACACAGTAGGAGCTCATTAAACATTTGCTGATTGATTGTTGACCTGAAAGTTCTCGCTTCTCGTTGGCGTCTGTGTGGTCTGGAAGAAAGACAGAGAATATGACTCCACATGCATCACAAACTGGACAATGGGGGCAATTATCCAGAAACCGTGAGCCATCGTGCACCCCCCGCCCTGAGCCTTTTTGCAATCATTTCCTGACATGTTCGATGAAGTAGGATTTTTAAGAACCTACGTCACAGAAGTTAATACCAGAGGCCCACATTGTTTCTTCCCCCGCCGAGAGAAGACTGATGCTGTTCTGTGTATCTATCTCCTTTTCTTTAATAATCTTTACTTCTTTGCAAAGGTGATATATGGTCATTGTGGAAATTTTAGAAAATGAAGAAAAGCAAAAGGAAAACAGTGTAAATCACCTATGATCTCAACACCCAGAGGTAGCTAACATTTCAGTGTACCCATTTTTCAGGATTTTTAGCTTTTTTTCTTCTTTCCTTCTTTCCCTTCCTCTCTCCTTTCTCTGTCTTATCCTTCTTTTCTTTCTGCAAAATTGGATTCATACGATGTGTTTCTATCCCATATTCTCGATAAATATTCCCTCTCTCCCTCCCTCCCTCCCTTTCTTCCTTCCTAAAGCCTTTATTTCTCGAGTGCTTAGCAATGTCCTATGGGACAGCAGAGGAAGCATGGTCTGAGTTTTCTTTTTACGTAAAATATCAAAGTTTCAAAGGACCCGAGCTTATCTAGCCCAATCCCTTCACATGTTTAGGACTTGGGACTCCAAGGGGGAAGAGACTGTGGAAGGCCACTGAGGCTGGAAAACCGGACTTCTAGCCCAGTGCTCTTTCCCTGATTGCAGGTGCCTCACGTAGGCACCTGAGCATCCTTCCAGCAGCCAAGCTGGTTTTTCCTAAGTAAAATTCCAAGTAATAAAGACTGTTCTGTAGTCAGCCACTGCACCAGGCTGCTCTTGTATTGAAAATGAAGACTGCGCTTCCTGTTTTCAGTGGCAGCTTCACCCCCCGCCCCGAGACAGATGCCCTGGGCGGCTGGTGTCAGCTTCAGGCCCTTTCCTGGGCACTGGGATGCTCTGGTTGCTGGTCCTGGGAAGTAGCCCGGTGCCCCCATGCCGACTAGCCAGCCCCTCTTGAAACCTGAATATGGACTTTGTCTGGCGGGCTCCACTCTGCTCCCAATGGATGGAAGCCAGTCATTTGGCAAAAATTAGCTCAGTTGCCTCCATTGTTCTTAAAGAGGCAGGGCTGAATGGGCCAGGGGACTAATGTATTCTATTATGCCCCTTGGGCTGGCCCCTGAGTGTGGGCAGAGGACTGCATTCCACAGACCACCTCTCCCCCCACCCCCATCCCACCAAGCCCTCTGCTCTCCAGCCCCGCAGGCCCCCACCGCAGGGGGGAGAAGAGCCCCTGAAACTAGTCATGGGAAGGCACCCCATCTGGCACCTGGTATGGGTGGGAGAGGAGTTGAGGGTGACTGGGAGACTGGAGAGAGGGCCAGCAGCGGAAAGGGTGTATGGGAACCCCGGCGACGAGGGGCAGCCTGGATGCTAGAGGAAGGCCGGAGGTGGTCAGTGGCTTCTCTGTGACAGGGATTGCCGCCCCTGCCTCCCACAGTGATTGTGCCTTGTGTGTCTGCAGCTCCTTCTCCTCTGCAACTCCTTCCCGGCAGGAACCGTATCCTCCAGAGGACGTGGGGTCATGGGACTTGTTTTGAGCAGCCTGTAGATTTCTCACTCTGGGGTCAGTGATGCCCGAACCTTGAGAAATACGATGTGTGAGAGACAAGCGGGAGAGAGGCTTGCAGACAGAGAGGCTGCACGCAGGCATCCATCATCAGTGCCCTTTTAAGTCGGGAGCAGCGGTTTGTGTGAGTCTCTGGGTCCTTACTTCTGGTTCCCGTGTTTTGCAAAGCTAGGGCTCCATCCAGGACTGCCCTTAGCCGTAGAGAGGCTGGAGGAGAAGAAAGAGGGAAGGCAGGAAACAGCCGTCCGGGCTCAGGTGTCTTTTCTTACAAGACAGAGGTTTGCAAGTGTGACTGCCCTGGTCCCAGGGTTGTGTGAGCTCCTTCTTCAGAGCGCTCTCTCCTTTTATGGGGATCGGGGCTGCCTGGCTCCACTGCTCATCATTCATTGACTACAAGTGTGCTTCCTCTCATTAACAGCCCCCACCTAGACTTGGGGAGAAACATTAGAAGGCTCAAAGCCTGCTTGTTCAGAATAGTCTGGGGGGCATGAACAAAATGAGAGGGTTGGGGGAGGGGAGAGAGAGGGAAGAGAGAGAGGGAGAGAGAAAGAGACTAGAAGGTAAGAGGGAGGGGGAGAGAAGAAGATGGGGGAGAGAGAAAGAGGAAGAGAAGGAGGTGCGGGAGAGAGGAAGAGAGGCTGGTGGGGGAGAGAAGGAGGGAAAGAACTGGGGAGAGAAGGAGAGATGGGGAGAAAGGGAGAGAGAGAAGAATAAGGAGGGAGAGGAAGAGAAAGAGGGAGAGAGAGGTGGGGGAAGAGAGGGAGGAAGGAAGAGAAAGGGAAAGGGAGAGAGAGGGAGCACTGTTACCCACTCTGTCCTGCAGAGAATGGCATCTCTGTGTGTCTAATGCCACTGAGGGATTGACGTAGGGTCCTGGTTGGCTGGTTCTGGGGCCATGTCCCTAACACGTCTGTTGGTTTCTCTGGGTTGCCAGACAAAGGGTGGGCAGGTCGATCTACTAAGAAGAAGCACGCTGTCCTGACTGGGTGTGACATCCCCTCAGTTTGAACTCTTCCCCGCTCCACTCTCCCTAGACATGGGCTCTGTTATCTTCCCTGCTGTTCTTTACGTTCTCTCTCCTCCACACCTTTGTGCTTCCTGGGGTTGGGAATCTATGTTTTCCGTCCTCTCTTCCCCATATGACCCAGCACAGGACCTGCACACAGCAATTGATAGATATACACCTGTGGATTCATTGGCTTCTGCAATCGGGAGAACACAGCTCAGACAGTGCCTGCCACCGACCAGCAGGGAGAGGATGCAATGAAACTCGGATCCGAAATCCCCATTAATTGTGAAGAGTCGATTTCCTTGGGTGGGGACAGAAATAATGCCAAAAAGAATCTGGATGAGTTAAATTCGTGCAGGTTGTAGAGCATTTCTTCTTCCAGAAAGAATATTTTATTCTCTTGTCAAGAGGCCAGTGATAATGGCAATAAAAGAAAACATAAGTGATGGTGGTAAGGATTATACAGCAATTTGGGAAGCAGCCGGTTATATATATTTATGGACCTAAATGACTGGAAAACCCTTCCCAGCCGAGGACTTAATGCAGAACTTGGAAAGCACTCCCAGGCTGAGTGGCTCTCCCTGGCAAGTTGTTATTTATGGACCTTTCTACCGTGTATTAAGCAATTCAGTGGCTAGACTGCTGTTAAAAAATAAAGAATAAATGAGTTGATGGACATATTGTGCTTTTCTGCGTGGGGGAGCCATGGCTGTGTTGTAACACTGTAAGTGTTAGAAGAATTTGATAAAAGGCAATGTTTTTATAGTGACAGATATTAAATATGATTGAGTGAGAAACTGCTGGAAGATTACAGAGCCTCCAGATATACAGCTGCTGGTGCCACCATGTGTGGGGAAGAAAGCAAGGTCTGTTTTGCTGCTGCCGCCAGCCTCTGAGGGGCCAAGGGGCAGCGCGTCCTCACTGCCTGCACTTTCACTTTGTGACCCGCCCTCACCCTCCTGGCGCCTGCGTCCTTAAGAGAGTGGCTTTGTCCACTCTTTCTGCCTGAGAACTTGATTTCATTTGATTGTCTCAATGCTCTGTCCTTGGGGCATCCGAGAAACCTCTCTGTAACTCCATCTCCCCTTCTGAAAACTGGGGGCTCATAGGACCCTTCCAGAGGGAGGCTAAATAGAGGGATACAGAGCAATGTGGGTGCAGGAGTGAGACAGATCCCAAATTGGGACATGGGAAAAAAGGGTGTTCTGCAGCCACAGGAAACAGAACAGGAGGAAGATGTGCAAACTTCCAGGCTCATGGAGGAGTTTCTGAAGACCGGATTTCTCAGTCTTAGATACGCATAGGATTCACCTAGGAATGTTGTTAAATGCAAACAATGATTGTTATGTCTGGGGTACAGGGATGGGGGGGCAGGCTAGTGTCTGCATTTCTGTCAAGGCCCTACAAGATGCTGCTACTGCTGGTCTGGGGAACACACCTTGAATAGCAAAGTTTTAAGAGACAGTAAAAATTAGAACCTGCAGTCTTTGCGCTTCCTGCCAGCTGTGAGAATTAAGACCTGCACCAGTGAGGTTTGGTTTTAGCTGAATGAAAGAGAAAATCAAAATGACTTTGGATTTAAGTGAGTGAGGGAGAGAGATTGTAGGTCTTCCCAGTGAGAATCCCAGGGTGGGCAGTGCAGGGTGGGTGCAGGGACTCCCTGAGACCCAGGCTCTTTCCTTCTGCTCCATCACCCTGGTTTGCCGGCATTCATCCTCATGGTTGCCAGACAGCTGCTGTACCTCAGGCATCAGCTGGATTTCAGGTGGGAAGCGGCAAGATTTCTAAGGCTATCTGTCTTATGATGCGCTCCAGGGCATCCCACCTGCCAACTTCCACCTGCTTTTCACTGGTCAGAGCTGGCTTGAGATTTCATTTCTAGCAAGTTTCCAGAAGATGCTGGTGCTGCTGGTCTGCGGCCCATGCGTGGAGTAGCAGAGACAGTAAAAATTAGAATCGTCTGCCATGGAAGTTCTCATTTTTAGTTGCCCCCTTCAGACATACTCAGTCATAATTTGCATTTTAACAAGATTCCTGGGTGAATCCTATGCCTATTTAAGACTGAGAAACCCCATCTTGATGGAGGAGACAAGAAACTCTTCCATGTGCCTGGAAGTTTGCACACCTTCCTCCTGTTATAGTTTCTCTGGCTGTGAAACACCCCTTTTCCAGGAGTCCCCGATTTGTCTCACCCAGGCACCCACATTGTTCTGTATCCCTGTGTTTAGTCTCCCACTGGAAGGGTCCTATGAACCCCCACTTTTTCTTTTCTTTTTATTTATTTATTTTTTGAGAGGGAGTCTTGCTCTGTCACGCAGGTTGGAGTGCAGTGGCGCGATCTCAGCTCACTGCAACCTCTGCCTCCCAGATTCAAGTGATTCTCCTGCCTCAGCCTCCCGAGTAGCTGGAATTACAGGCACCCACCACCACACCTGGCTAATTTTTGTATTTCTAGTACAGACAGGGTTTCACCATGTTGGTCAGGCTGGTCTCGAACTCCTGACCTCAGGTGATCCACCCGCCTTGGCCTTCCAAAGTGCTGGGATCACAGGCGTGAGCCACCACGCCCAGCCGAACCCCTACTTTTGAAGAGGAGACTGAGTCACAGAGAGGTTCCTTAGATGCCCTAAGTACAAAGCATTCAGACAATCAAATGAAAAAGATGAATCTTGAGACGGTGGTTTGTGCAATAATCACATGTCTAATGCACACCTACCACGTGGCAGCCACTGGAGATACAAATACAAAAAAGATACAGATTCTGTCTTCAAGGAGCTTCCAGGACTCCCAACATGTAAACATGCAAAAGAATGTTTGGAGAGCAGTGCTCTGACAGCCATGATGTACAGGGAGACTGGGGAGAGACCAGGCAGATGAAGCCGGTTAGCTGAACCTGGGATGTGGGCTGGGAAGACAGCCCAGCTTGTGGGGGCAGTGTGAGCTCTGCATAGAGCCTGTAGGCTGAGAATTCCCACATGCTGCGGCCCTGTGGGCATGCACCCGTCAGGCTGCAAAGGAAGTTTTTCTGTCTGCATGCAATCTGATGGGTTGGTGCCATGCCATATTGTGGGTTTGGGTTCTCTCTCTCTCTCCCTCTCTCTCTCTCTCTCTCTCTCTCTCTCTATATATATATATATATATGTAATATTATATTAAACAATCTTATTTGGAATATAGTACCTTATAGTACTAATGCTATCTATCAAACATCAGTAACAGCAATTTCAGCATGAACTAATGAACCGTAGCTAAACTAGCAGGAGACCCATCAGAAGTGCTTTAAAGAGAGCAGCAACAGCTGATGTGCTGCGTCCCTGGGAGCTCAGGACCTGGCTATGGGAAAACAGAATCAAATGAGCAGGTGCTCTGGACCCAAGCCCTGGTATTGTGACCCACCTCCCTCCTGTGAATCCTGAAGACCCACAGTCCCCCTGGCACTTCCAGGCTCCTGTGGGCTATGGGTAGGGCCCTAGGAGCCAAAGGGCCACTCAGGAAAGGCTGGCACTTGGCCTCGCAGTCAGCCGGCTTCTGCCTGTTGTCATTTTCTTTCCAGAACTCCTGCAGCACTCTCTCAGTAGACTCGGTGGCCATCCAGCCTTCCCAGGGCATTTTCTCATAGAAGGGGATCTCTCTGTCTCTCAAAACTGAAAGTGTCTTTCTTCAATTCCTGGGCCAGTCTCAGGCCATCTTCTTGTAGCGGTCACGGGTCTGACATGCGTGGCTCACGTTTTTGTGTACCTTGCACAGTCTCCGGTGGAGGTTCGGGCAGAGAGCCTGGTAAATGAGTGCACAATCAGATGTTGCTGGCTGCAAAGGCTCTCCAGGTTTCCTTCTCTGGGGACTGGCCTTCAGCAAGGCCACGTCTAGTGCAAAGCCAGAGGATTTGGAGTCCAAAGATCTGTGCTTCCTGACCTGTGACTGGCCCCCACTGCAGTGCTTTCGAGGCTGGACTGCTAGCCAGGGTCCCACTCCTCCGAGCTTCTGTGTCTTCTTCTGTCAAATGAAAGTAATGAACTCAGCTAGCTCAGAGGCTTTTGGTGAGGCCCAAATGGAATAATGCATGTAGAGAGTAAATCAGAAAAGACTGCAGCAAGGCATCTTACTAGGAGACAGGGGACTCTGCCTTTGCCCAGGTGAGTAATGCCCCTTACATAGCAGATGGCAGATGCGTTATTCAGGCTGAGAGACACTGTGGGGAGGAGGCTTACCAGCATGGAGACTTGGAGGTGAGGCTTCCCTAGCTGAGGTCACCAGACTTTGGGAGCAGGGAAGGCTTTCCTTTGAGACAAGAGTGTGATGATGGGCACTCCCCCATTCCTCTCGCCAGCACCTCATTTATATCCGACTTGTTCCTGGCTCAAACCCCGAGGAAGGCAATGCACCGTCTGGCCAGACTGCTGTGAAGGGTTAGGTAAATAAGCACATGGCTCCTTAGGGAATGTGTCCCGGTGCTGGGCCGCTGCCCTCCCCAAAGCCAGCCAGGCAGATTTATGGGCTTCAGGTCACTGAAGCATGTGCCACTTCACTTTCACTTCCCTGGGCTTCCCAGAGGGGCAGGGGTTTCCTAAAGACCTGAGTCTGGTGCTCTGTGATGTCCCAGCCAAGCCTTGAGCCCTGATGCCAGGACCCGGCCCCAGGTGTCACACTGCGGAGCCCCCTTCTAACTTCTCTCGCTCCCCAGTCCCTACCCACACTTGGTGTAAAAGGCTTCCAGAAACACCAGCATCCCAGATGCCAGCCCCAGTACTGCATGGGGGTTTGTGGGAATGGGCCACTGCATCGACCAGCCCAGCCACTTCCCATCCTCTATGGAGCGTCCTGCTCGGTGCAGGTCCTGGGGAGAGAGGAGCGAATCATATGTGGCATCTGTCCACAGGGTTGGCTCTGGGATGGGAAGAGACCCAGTGGAGAAGTCCCACACTCTGTTTGCTGTCTTTGTACAAGGCACTGAAGATCAGTTCCCATAGGATTGAGATCTAGAAAAGATTTTCCTTTTGTAAAGACGAAGAGAATTATGGGAGATATTCACGCCTTTGTTCTCAGAAAACGCAGCGCAAAATCATTGTGCAATGGTAGGGCCTCTAAGAGCCTGGGTATTTCACATGTCTGTCTCCCCTTTATTCATGTATTGGGGTGGGGGTAATTATGGAGCCCTCAGTATATGCATGGCATTGTACTAGATGCTGGAGATGCGGAATGAGTGAGACAAAATAAGACAAGGTCCTGGCCTCTAAGAGCTTGCTGTGTACGATGCACCCGGAAGGGACCAGTTATAAATGTAGATGGGAGAGCTGGGCGCACAGAGAGGGTGAATCTGACTAGGGATGGAGGAGGGCAGTGATGACAGGGAGGAGGTCAGGCCTGGCCTCCCGGAGGAGGCAATACTAAGGATAAGCAGGTGAATTTGCCACATAACGTACAGGATGTACAGCAAACTTTGAATTCAGTTAAACAATGAATAATTTATACTATATGTATGTCTCACGCTATATTTGAGACATAATGTTTTTTCTTATTGATCTGGAATTCAAATTTTACTGGATGTCTTATTTTTAATATTTAAATTTAAATTTTAGTTTTAGATCTAGGGTCTCACTCTGTCACCCAAGCTGGAGTGCAGTGGTGTGATCATAGCTCACTGCAGCCTCGAACTCCTGGGTTCGAGCGATCCTCCTGCCTTAGCCTCCTGAGTAGCTGGGACTACAGGCACGTACCACTGTGCTCAGCTAATTCTCAACAATTATTGTTATTTGTAGAAACAGGGTCTCGCTATGTTGCCCAGGCTGGTCTCACACTCATAGCCTCAAGCAATCCTCCTGTCTTACTTTCCCAAAGTGCTGGGATTATAGGTATGAGCCACTGTGCCTGGCCATGGGTGTCCTGTATTTTTATTTGCAAATCTGGAAACCCTGTGAGTAGTAGTTTGTGCAAAAGTGGTGAAGGATATACAGACTGAGAAAACAGCATGTGCACACAGCATGTGCCCAGGATGAGAGGCAAGCGAGAAGCCGTTGGGTGGGAAAGTGCAAGGACTGCTGGAGAAATGAGGCTGGTGGGGGGGTTCTGGGGAGGTGAAGCTGGAGGGGTCGGAGGGATCAGGGCAGGGTCTTGATATTATCCTGGAGCTTGGGCTTTTTCCTGTAGACAAAGAGTGTGTGAGAATTTTAATTGGAGAATTAGTCCATTTGATGTGTTTTGGTTTCTATTTAAAAAGTCATCTTCAAATATGCCTTTTATTTTCCGTTCTCTTCTTTCTAGGAGGTGGTATACAAATCTTCATTTATTTGTATGTAAATTATATTTATAATATATAAATATATACAATATTAATTATAAATTAATTAGTGTAGTAATAAATGAACAAAAATTGTCAAGCCCAGTCTGACAGAGCCTCACCTGGAGAGTGGGCAGGTGTGACCGTCTGAGCAGAAGGCCAGGGACGGTGACCTTGGCCTCCTGCTTTGGGGCTTAGCTGAGGGGGTCTTCCCGGCTGCTTACAATAGTAACTGATCCAAGGATGGCCTAGTGAGTAGAAATTATAGGGAGCAGAGTTTCCCTTCAAGGAAGGAAGAACATTCTAGTGGATTGTCTGAACTTGGTCACTATGTCCCAAACAAGTAAAAGGCATGCTCCGTTACCTTCTGTCAAGAATGGTGTAGAGGGCCAGGTATGAGGGCTGATACCTGTCATCCCAGCACTGTGGGAGGCCGGGAGGATTGCTGGAGGATTGCTAGAGGCTGGGAGTTCAAACCAGCCTGGATAACATAGCAAAACCTCATCGCTACAAAAAAACAAAACAAAACAAAATTAGCTGGGTGTGGTGACCTGTGTCTGTAGTCCCAGCTACTTGGGAGGGTGAGGTGGGAGGATCGCCTGAGCCCAGGAGGTCAAGGCTGCAGTGAGCCAAGGTCATGCCACTGCACTCCAGCCTGGGCAACAGAGTGAGACCCTATCTAACAACAACAACAAAATGATGCAGAGGGAGGGGTGCTTACTCTAGGAAGAGTTGGGGCTGGAATTTGCCTTCAACTCCACATTTTTAAGATGCTTCCCAGACATTCCCAGAGTTAATAGTTAGCAGTTCAGGCCAGTTCTTGAAAGAGTTAGAAGGGCTCAGGATTATGCATCCGCAGAGGCAGAACGCAGAAGAAGCTTGTCCAAGTAAGAGCATGACCAGGTTTCATGGCATCTTACATCGAACACCACTTTGGCCCTTCAGACTTGTCTGAAAGCCTAAGGATGTGCCTCGAGTGACCCTACCTGCTGAGAGTTCACACTTATGAGCTAGCAGTGCAGCCGGGCAGGCATTACTCGCTCCGTTTCGCAGATGAGAACACTGAGGCAGAGAGAGGAAGTGTGATTCCCATGAGTCACCAAGCCTGTTAGGAGCAGAGTTGAGGCTGCAGCCTGCGTCCCCTGACTGTGGGCCAGCATGCTTTCCTTGGTATTGCCCTTGACCCATGGCTACACGGCTTCAGGCGGGAGCTGCCTCTCCAGTGCTGCTGGCTGAGGGAGGGAAAGCTCAGTGTATTTTTGGAAAGGATCGCAGAAATCACTGGTGATATGATAGTGGAACAGAATGGGAGCTGTGGCTGGGAAGATTCCCTTCCCAGTTTTTCCAGGAGAGGCCAGGAAAAAGCTCTGCGTTTGGGAAGAGGCCACCCGGGAGGCACCTGGGGTGGGGAGTGGGGGGTGCTCTGTGGCCTTCTGTGGAGGCTGAAGAACTGAAAATGCCTCCTCAAGTTGGTGTTCTGAAGTAACAGAGGACATACTTCCAGGCTTCATGCATGGGCATTTTGGCAGTGTGGGAAAATCAGAACTTTTGGGAAATGAGGAACTTAAGTTAAAGTTGCATTTTGCCTCTGTTTATTTAAGCCATTCTGGAAGGAGGGGGGATGTGTCTCCTGGCCCACAGTTCTCATACTCAGGAACCCTCAAATCTGGGAGCTCTGTCATGTCAGTTGCATGTTTAAAGAACTTTTGTTCTAGAACCTTCAATACACACAGGAGTGCGTGCACACACAAACACACACACTTGCCATTAGGAAAAGGGGGACTGGATTTTGAAGTGGAAAGACTGGACAATAAGGAGAAGGACAAAAGTACTGTATGTCCCTCTGCAATACAAAGTCTTCAGGCTGTTCTCCCTGGCGCTGCTATGCAGCATGTGAATTGCCGGGAGGGTGGGGGCCGGGCGGTCCCTCTCTCTCATCCCAGGAATGGATTAAAGTCTCTTGATGGGACAGAGGTCTAGGGTCCTTCCTTTCCAGCTGGGTCGGGGAGGAGTCAGGAGTGCGCTGGATTTACCATTCTGGGGTCTTCTCCCATCACTCCCTGTTTGACCAAGAGACAACTGTGTTCCCAGCAGGGGTCAGTAAAGCCGTAGGGCCGCTAGTGGTCAGTGGGGGAGGTGGCGATTGGAGGTGATCAAAGTCTATGCAGAGTGACCGCACATAGGCGAGCTCTTCATCTGCATGGATTTGTGAGATTTACTCCTGACTGGGGATTTCCAGGGCTGGGGAGGGGCAGTCACCTGGATGAATTTCCAGCATTTAACAGCGGACAGACACAAGTCCTCTTGCCATTCAGGAAAACCCAAGACATTAGTGAGCGGTCAGCAACGCCTGGGTTCAGAGGTGAGAAGATGTCAGCTGCAAACACCCATCTTTGCAGTGAGCAAACAGACACATTTGGCTTGAGGCAGAGGGCCTGCCCTAGGAGAGAAAAAGACCCCCTGCCAAACAACATTTTTCTCTAAATGCCCCTTGAATTGAGACACAGTTGCCGGGTCTCCTGCGGTCTATTCTCTGTGAGGAATGTCTTCCTCAGCTCCACAGGCCGGCCTCACCAATTGTCTCGGGATTAACCCTTGGCCATCCAAATATTGCTCTCTCTTCTCTGTGTCTTCCTTCCAGCCCCCACGTCATCTCTTGGGTGTCGAGGTATCTTCCACTGGCCACGAAATGACAGAGAAGTCATCCATCTGCTGAGGCCTCTGTGTGCACCGTGGAATCACCGTGTCTGTACGGGCACAACTGCTTTAAGAGAACAGCCTGCTTCTTCACAAACTCTAGTCATTTCACTTGGAATCTGTCCATCAAGAAATTAGGTCTGCAGAGTCCAGAGCAAGCTCCCTAGAGCTCTACAAACAAGCTGGCCGGCAAGGCAGCGCCTCCTACGGTGCGTGTGTGGAGCGCTAAGATCTGTGGCCCCTTTGCCTCACGCGGTGTGTGCTCAGATACGGCTTTGAGCACATCAGCCTCTCTGCACTTAGGGACACAAGGTGTGGAGATTCCAGAACTTCATGAACTGTTTGCTGTGGTCTCCTATCCCGGAGTAGTCCGGGTGTCACTCCCACCTCTTCGGAGCTTAACCCTCCTCCCTCTCCGGGAAATGTTTGAAACCTACAAAGAATTCTCAGGAATGCGAGGTGGAGGGTGGCAGAGAGACTTCTGTTCCTGGGGGCCGAGGAACCGTCCTCTTGGCGTCTGCCCTAGTGGGGACATTTGGTTTTGACTTGTCGTTCCTGGACTGCGTCTGACCTTAGCATGTGTGCCCGAGTGATGGACTTGGTATTTACACCAGCCACGCTGATAACTACACATGTGTTTTTAATGTTTCGGCTTTCCACACCACAAACACACAGATGTGCTGTCGGCTGGGCTGGGACTTGAGTAGGGTTTCTCTATTAAAAAAAAAAATGTATAAATGTTTAAAAAGTGCCCTCCCAGAGCTAACACCGTTGCGAGCAGAATTTCCCGCCACACAGGGCAAAGTCCACCCACTGCCCCAGCGTGCAAGGCCACCACAGGAGGCCCCACCTGGAGAGGTGCTGCTCACAGCAAACTGCTCCAACTGCGCCTTCGCCTCGCCTTCCAGGGAGCCTGGCCAGGCTCACTGGGGATTTACAAGCAGACCTCCCTCGCTTCAGCCTTCCTGACCCTCAGTTAGCTGGGAAACGACCTGTCTGCATTGCAGCTAGAGAACCGAGGAGAGGAGCCGCTAGTCTAGCGGGCTGTTGGTTGAAATTAGGAAACTGTATTTAAAAAAAAAAAAAAAAGTTTGGGAGGCGGAAGCGAGCGGATCACCTGAGGTCAGGAGTTCGAGACGAGCCTGGCTAACATGGTGAAACCCCGTTTCTACTAAATATACGAAAAATGAGTCGGGCGTGATGGCGCGCGCCTGTAGTCCCAGCTAGCTACTCGGGAGGCTGAGGCAGGAGAATGGCTTGAGCTCGGGAAGCGAAGGTTGCAGTGAGGCGAGATCGCGCCATTGCATTCCAGCACGGGCGACAAGAGCCAAACTCCATCTAAAAAAAAAAAAAAAAAAAAAAAAAAAAAAAAAAAAAAAAAAAAAAAAAAGCCTTCATAATTTCGTGGATTTGCAAGTAGGATCCAGGCTCCTCGCTTCTCTGCAAGTCAGTGCGAGTTAATGACACCGTCCGCCCTGGTCTCTCCACCCCACGCCGCGATCCATCCCCCCCCTTTTTTTTCCTTTTGCCTCTTTCCTCTTCCCCCTTTATTTATGTATTTTTGGTTTTGTTTTTTAAGGGGTGTTGAGCCGCGTCTGGTTCTAGTAAACCGAACCCGCTCGCGAGGGAGGCGATTGGCTCCCTTGCCGGTGACGGACGTGGTAACGAGTGCGGCTTGCCCCGCCGGGAGCTGATTGGCTGCGCGGGGCGGCTCCGAGGGCTCGGCCGCAGGAGCCCCGCGCACTCCAGCCCTGCAGCTTCAGGAGTCGGTGCTGCGCGCCCGCCGCCCCGCGTCCTCCTGCCCACTGCATCTCTGGGATCCCGGGCTCACCCAGCCCACCGCGCCTCCTCACCGCCCGCGCCGCCTCCCGCCGCGTCGCCTCCTGCCGCAGGCCGAGGGCCGCCACCGGCCGGTGGACCGGGCAGCAGCGCGGGGCCGCGGGGCCGCGGAGCCGGGCAGCGCTGGGGACGGCGCCTTTTGTCCCCGGAGGTCCCTGGAAGTTTGCGGCGGGACGCGCGCAGGGAGGCGGCGGAGGCAGCCCCGACGTCGCGGGGGCCAGGGCGCAGAGCCGGCATGGGCAGCGGGCGCAGCGCGGGGGACAGCCGCGGGGCCACCCTGGGCGTGCTGCTGGCGCTGGGCGCCGCACTCCTGGCTGCGGGCTCGGCCAGCGAGTACGACTACGTGAGCTTCCAGTCGGACATCGGCCCGTACCAGAGCGGGCGCTTCTACACCAAGCCGCCGCAGTGCGTGGACATCCCCGCGGACCTGCGGCTGTGCCACAACGTGGGCTACAAGAAGATGGTACTGCCCAACCTGCTGGAGCACGAGACCATGGCGGAGGTGAAGCAGCAGGCCAGCAGCTGGGTGCCCCTGCTTAACAAGAACTGCCACGCCGGCACCCAGGTTTTCCTCTGCTCGCTCTTCGCCCCCGTCTGCCTGGACCGGCCCATCTACCCGTGCCGCTGGCTCTGCGAGGCCGTGCGTGACTCGTGCGAGCCGGTCATGCAGTTCTTCGGCTTCCACTGGCCGGAGATGCTCAAGTGTGACAAGTTCCCTGAGGGGGACGTCTGCATCGCCATGACCCCGCCCAATGCCACCGAAGCCTCCAAGCCCCAAGGTAAGGCCCCCCTCCGAGGCGCGGGAGTCCCCCCACCCGCGCCACGGCCGGGGATGCGGGAGAGCCTGCTCCACCCCACGCCCGCCTGCCGCTAGGTCCCAGCGTTGAGGACCGGTGGCCCGAGGTTGCCCGCATGCTGTGCACGTGGTTCCTAAGCGCGTCTGTTCTGTCCCAGGTGTCGCTCAGCGCCCCTCGCGAGCCCAGGTGCACGGCGGGGCTGGCCTGGGAGCGGCAGCTCTGCGCCCCGGCCTCGCAGGGACTGGCTGTGGTCCCCAGAGCCGCTCTTCCTGGCGTCCAGCTTCGCCTTTCCTATACCTGAAACAAAGCCTTGCGTTTTAAATAACAGGGGAACTCCCCTCTCCTCTGGGAGGACTCCGAGTCCCTATCGAAGTTTTCACCTCCGAGACGGGAGGAAAAAACCAAAACCCAAAACGTAGGAAGTTCAGAAAGGCCGAGATAATGCTTGAGGCAGCTTTATTTCCACAGGTTCGACAGAGATTTTAAAAAATAAAACCAAGCCCTTTCTTTCACTGGTCATTCAGTCGAGTAGCCTCGAGATTGCCGCAGAACTGGCTGGGAAAGTTTAGGAACCGTGGGGACTTGTGTTTCTCCACCCCTTCCAGGTACCAGCTCTGTCCTCGGAGGGCTGGGGGTGGAAAGTCTCTTCTCCCTCCCTTTCACATACCCCCTGCTTCTCTCATTTGCACAAATCCTCAGCTCATTAGAAAGATAAAAATGTGATTAGCTCATTGTTCATCTCCTCCCTGGGACAACGGATCTGCAAATTGGAGACTTTCCTAACCGCTTGGGGGACCGGCCTGAGGATCCTCTCAGAATCCCCTAATATTTAAAGGGCGATTCTGGAGGCGGAAGAATAAACCCTGGGGAGTCAAATAAAATAAAATAAAATATAAAATATACACAACACAGAGAAACCCCAGCCCTGTGGCCTGACTTCGATAGAAGTAAATTCAACCTAGAATTCTTTGGAAGGAAGTTTAGGCTCCGCAGTGTGGAAAGGGTCAGGGATGGGGGAGCTGGACTCCAGGTGCGCTTAGCACAGGCGCAGGCTTCCTGAGGGCTTTTTGAGGAGGGCCCTTAGGGTGAGGGAGGACGGCTGCTTACACTTAGCTCACCTTAAAGTGTCTTTAACCTCTGTTGTTGATGCCAAAAGAAGGCCGTGCAGTCACCTGGCTCTTCAGAGTGAGGATTCCAGTAGGTTGGGGAAAGGGACACCCCAAATTTTGGATACTTTTGCTTATTCTAGGGAGGGTGGAGATGGGTCCACAGTGACTGACGTTGGATGGCCGGGTGGGAACCTCACTGATTGCCCGCAGTGGCCAGGTCTGGGCACTGCTGCTCTCAGAGTCAACTCTGGTGGTAGAAGTGGAATGAGGGGTAGCGGATGCATCTGCACTTTGCGGGCGAGAACTGAGCAGTTACCTGGGGCAAACAAAGCGCCTTGTGTTCTGTTGGCTTGCACCCATTCCCTGCAGCCCCTGGGAATTTCCTTCTCTCCTTCCTGAGCCAGTGGGGATTAGCCCAGCCCTACCCGGAGAGGCTATGCCCAGCCCTAACCTGGAGTCCATTGCAATGGCCACTGGCATCGGTTTCTGGGACCATCTGCAGACATGAGTGGACACTTTAGGGGATTGGCTGCAGAAAAAGTGGCTGCAGGCCACAGGGAACATGAGGGGTTGGATGGGGTGCCTGAAGAAGAGAGGAAAGAATCCCCCACCCCAGCCCCCAGAAAGCTGTGATGGGGTAGGGAAACCCCATAATCGCTGTCTTCCGGACACCTTTTGCCCCTTGGCTGCAATTCCACTGGTGGGCGCCCTCCACAGCCTGGCTTCTCACCATCCTCTCTCCTCCACTCCTCCCAGCATCCCGCAGATAGTCACTCTCCCAAGACAGGTCTTTGAGGAACAAAGAGAAAAGCAGGTAGAGGGCCGGTCGGGAGTGGGGCCTGGGACGGGTTCTCCCCTCAGTGGTTTTGATGGGGGGCTCTACCTGAGAGGGCACGCCATCCTTCCCAGGACTGCAGCCCCTCCGAGGTCCCCATGCTTTCCTCCGAGGTCCCTATGGAGGGGAGGATGGTGTGTGTGTGTGTAGGTGTGTGCAGGGCAGGTTAAGACAAACCAAACTACTGATCCTTGTAACTTTATGGCTTGTGCCTGTGGAGTAATGACTGGTACTTTCCAATTTGAATAAGTACGGATGCATTACTTTTTAATTCATTTATCCTTTATGCTTTTATTCTTTAGAATTAAAATGCATTTTCAAAGCCGTGTCTTATCTTTGCATATGGTAAGCTGGTTTCTGTTCATACACACGGGCATACTCAGTTTTGGGGTGTTGGCCAGCGCTCCAGGATCATGTGTTATTTAGGAGAAACCTGATATTGAGAAATGACTTGACATCTCTGCCCCCTCAAAGGCTGATACCCAAGCCATAGCAGCTCCTGTTATGGAAGAGGCAGTAGTTATTTTTCTAGGGAAATTATTTCTAAATTTGGCATTTCCATTAGAACTGTTAACTCCCAGGCTGATACTTTGTTGTTTCCCTTCTCTGCCTAGTTTTACTGATGGAAGTTGTATGAGCCATCACATTGGGTTTTATTTTGTTGCTGTTTCGGCATGTTGCACATTTAATCAGCCTGGCAGAGGCCAGAGAGCCCTCAGTTCCCTGGAAAGCCTTCCTTAGGGCTCCCTTTTGGTCCCCCTGGAACTGGCCAGGGAAGATTGTGGGGGTTGTGTGTGAGAGACGGAGAGAGAGAAGAGAGAGAGAGTGAGAGAACACTTGTGTGTGTGCATTGATATATTACAAAAATCACTTAATCCTGATTCGCCTGTTGGGCTGTCTTCTCTGCACCTCCTTAAATATTAATAAACACAGCACCTTTGTGGTTTTTTTTGTCCATTTGCTTTAAACATTATTTTAAATACACCCGAAAACAGCGATTTAGTTCCTCCTCTCAGAAGGATGACTAGGCGGATTCTCCTGCAGAGGCAGCCTGTAGGGCCTCAAGACGCCCCAAGAAGGCACGGGTTAATACGGCATTACATATTCTTTCTCTCTCCGGATCCGGCTGCTCCAGAGTCAGCCGTTACAAAAGCTGAATGGGGGAAAGCCATGGTAAAAACACACAGAGCCCACCCCAACAAGCTGCTGCCACTCTGAGAGGCACTGAAGTCCAAACGTAATTGACGGGACTGAGGAAAATGTCCCTGTGAGGTGCACAGCCCTCCATGGCCAGCTGGGTCAGGCGAACTTCAAGTGTCCAGAGGAGATGCAATGAGCATGTGGAATGGGCAGAGATGTGCCCTGTATATTCTGATCACCCTGACTGACCTTGCTATTTGGTCAAGATTATATTCACAGAACCTTGCAATGTGAGAACTCCCACTTTTCTTTTTTCAAAATAACCTAAACAAGGAAAACTCAAAAGCACAGTTCACTCTTCTTGTGTAAGTAACCTGGTCCTTTCCTTGCCGGAATTCCTTTTCCCCACGTGGAAGCAAAAGCCATAATGCCAAATTCTGGGTAAGTTGCCTCTTTTGTGAGAATCACCACCTCTAGAACCCAATCTCAAGTTCTGGGTGCAAAGCAAATTTCCACAATCGGGGCTAAGGACAGTCCCGTCATTATCTACTTGGAGCGTCTTTCTTTCTTGATTTTTTTTTCTTTTTTTGTGATAGACTCTCACTATCGCCCAGGCTGGAGTGCAGTGGCAAACTACAAATTCCACCTCCTGGGTTTAAGAGATTCTCCTGCCAAGTAGCTGGGACCACAGACATGTGCCACCACGCCCGGCTAACTTTTTTGTATTTTTAGTAGAGATGGGGTTTCACTGTGTTAGCCAGGATGGTCTTGATCTTCTCACCTCGTGAACTGCCTGCCTTGGCTTCCCAAAGTGCTGGAATTATAGGCGTGAGCCATCGTGGCTGGCCCTTGGAGTGTGTTCCTTTACACTGAGAATCAGGAAGGTGCTTGCTCCTGGGTGCAGAGTAAAGGTGGGAGAGGAATGTGTCAATAAAAACTAAGGGTGGGGTCTCTGCTGGGCCCTTCAGGGAACCTGCTTGGAGGCAGGGAGTAATCTGTGAGTCACCAGTGTCCGGAGGGCAGCCTTGAGCTGGGGGTGCTCTCCAGGTTCCCCCTTCTCCTCCATTTGGGGAGCATTTGCCTATTTCAGTGTCAGCCATAGTGGGGGCTGCTGGGGAGGGAGATGCTGCCACAGAAGCCACAGTGGAGAAGGACGAAGAGCAGTGGGCTCCAAGCGCACCAACCCCTACCTCCTCTCCCCGAGTGCAGTGTCGGGGTGACTTTCCTATGCTCTTCATTTGCCTCCAGCCTGGCTTGGCCTCCTGTGCTGTGCCCGGGGTGGGGTGCCCCTAGAATGTGCTCATGATGTTTTCCTAGACAGTCGATAAGCTCCAGGCTGCTAGATAGGTGAGGATGATGACAGTGAGGATTAGCCCCTTCAGCCCTTGGAGGAAAGCACTGTTCTGCTATCCCTCTGCCCTGGGAAGCGGGGGTTCTTTTCCTTCACTGGAATTTCTGATTTCAGCAGAATATTGACTTGGAGGAGGCTTCTGCCCTGGTCTCAGATGTCTCCGTTCAGGCAATGGAGCTGCCTCCCAGTGACAGGCATGTCTGCCCCTGCACACCTCCTCTTCAAAGCACTTCACAGTTGCCCAGGAAAGAGCCTCCAAAAGGCCCCTTCCCATCCAGCCCTGTCCTCCCATTTGGCAGCGTCTGCTAGAGCTCTGCCCCGCTCCACTCCGCCCCGCCCCACCCGCCTGCCCCGGCCTCCTGCTGTGGTGGCCCTTTTGGAGGGGGGTGTTCAGGGGCCGAGGGCTGGGGTTTGTGAGTCTGGCTGAGTTTCTTTCTTGGCTCCTGGTGACCTGGTCAGAGGGATCAGCAGACTAGCTGGGAGTATGAAAATGGGAAGGGGGCCGGAATCGGAGGGTGGAATTGAAAGGAGAAGGGAGAGGATGGGAAGCAAACATCAGGAAGAGATCTCTGTGGGTTTGTAAGCCAGCTTTTCCTGGCATTCACAGCGCCCGCAAGTCATCATTCACATGACCTGCCCCCACCCAGCCTCAGGTCATGCTGCCTTAAATAACTGTGTCACGTTTAGCAGCTCTGGGTCAAAACGTTTCAAGAAACCTGCGCCTGCTCTGGCTGTAGACCCTGGGCTCAAGGCTGCTTCTTCTCAATTCTCAGGTCCCCTTCAGAAGTTCCAGAAGACCTTTACCACTTTCAGCCTGCACCCAAGGCCGATCTCTTCCCCAGGGGGGCTGCTGCCTTCCTGCCCTGTAACTTACAGTTCTGTTTCTCCCCACTTCCCTTCCCAGGCACAACCGTGTGTCCTCCATGTGACAACGAGTCGAAATCCGAGGCCATCATTGAACACCTCTGCGCCAGCGAGTTTGGTAAGAAAGCATTTCTAGCTGCCTCTGGAAGGTTTGGAACCTCCTGTTGTGTGTCCCTGCCGGACGGAGGCCCTGCTGGTGTACCTTGATGCATCTGTCCACATTCTCTACGTCATTCCTCTGCAAATGGCTGCTTTTCTCAGGCAGATGAGAGACTAGACAAGGTCAGGAACCAGCCAGTTTTTATCAAGGCCATACTTTGCCCTCCTTCGTGGGGTATCACTGGACAGCTTTTTGGGGATCTTCTCTAGGCATACAGGGAGGCTGATTTGGGGACAGGTCAAGAAGAGCGGGGAAGGACAGCAGCTCCTTCTCAGAAGCTGCAGGAGGTACAAATTGCCCCTTGCTCCTGTGGCTGGTAGGGCCTAGCTTTTTCTGGACTGGCTCCTTTTTTTAACATCTACAGGTGTCAGCATGACTCTGTCCAGGATTTAAATGGCTGACCTCTGGGTGCCTTCCCAGGGAGGGGAGATTTCAGTGCTTAGCGGATTCAGAGGAGCGTCCTCATCAGGTTCTGCGAGGCAAAGAAAATGGACATCCCCCCAGTAGTGTGGTTTTTCTCTCTTCTTCCCAAGTCACTCTCTGTCAAAAGAGGATTCTGAACCAGCACTCGTACCTCCAGGAGGAGGAGCTGGTTGGGGTCAGGGGGCGGTGGGGGAGATGCCAGGAGCCTTGGGTCCTTTCAGGGATGGTCTGTTATAGTCTGACCTGCAGAAGACCCGAATTCCCAAGAGCCTGAGAGTCTCTCCTCTGGGAAAAGTAAATGTAAACAGCATCCCTTTGGAGGCCCAGCTCCCTCTCTCTCGCCTCCATCTGACATGGATGCAGAGCAGTGGCTGGGGCCAAGCCACGCTTTCAGAAGGATCAGCGTCATGCTGAACAATGTGTTTCTCATAATTCCTGCATTGTGTCCCTGAGATCGGATTTCTTGCAGAATTCTTATCTGGAAAAGCATAAAGATAGGTGATGTGAGTCTGTTCAGAGGCATTCCAGCCCAGGCTTTTGTGGTAAAGTACATGGAAGGGTCTTGTTCCTGTAAGGGCCCTGTTGAAGTAAGCTGCACACACGTGGGAGGACACACGCAAGTCAGAGAGAATTGTGCATCATGACAGGGTCATTCTCAGGGTATTGCAATTGTGGATGAAGATGGAAGCTGGATGCAGATGGCCACCAGAGCTGAACTGGAGAGCGCGTATCCTCATTCCATGCATGGGGAAGACTGACGTGTGAATTACTTGTCTGTTTCTGCATTAACTCAAGTTTGTCAGTGAGGATTCCCTGAATATCAAGTGCTTTCTGAGTTCTATAGATACAGATTTAGGGTAGAACTCTTCCTCTAAATAAATGTAATACATGAGCATTATTTAAAAAAAAACAAACAAACAGAAGTTGGAGAATTCAGGATCCAGACCCTTTCCCACATGGGCCGAAGAGGCAAGCCTTGGGAAAGAATTTGAATCTGGCAAGGTTGACCTTAAGGTGTAGGGCAGGGGTCTCGAGGGCACTCAGGTAACTCACCTGGGATGGACATCTTCTTCCCACGGCAGCAGGCACCTGTGGAGTCAGCCAGCGTCCTGCACCCCGAAGAGGATGGAGGAGCTCATGTCGATAACCAATCAGGGTTTGTGGAGTCTGAGTAGCTGTTTGGGATTGGGTTCTTTTAGCCCTGACAAAATTTTCTTCTTGGATTCACAGAAATTTTGAGTTCTTTCTGGACCTCAGAGGTCGTCTTATCCAGTCCTCTTATTTGATAAAAAAGGAGTTTGACTTTCCCAACCAGAGTCCTTCTGCACTCTGCCACCTGCCCTCCTCACTTAAAAGATGAACACTTTCTCATTTAAGAGTCGATGCACAGCCGCTGGGCTTTGACATGGAGGCGCTGACCTCCTTAGTGTGCGTATGGTGTATGGCAGGCTTCTTTGAGCTGCTTGCAGGAGAAACCTTTTTGTTTTTTTTGTCTGTAATGTTCTCATAAAACAATATATAGGATTTTTTTGTCTCTCTCTCTCTGCAGGGGCTGAGCTTAGTTCTGCCCTTTTTAGCACCTCAGAGAATGCAGCCTTGTCGAGAAACGTGTTTCCTAGCTCAGTTCACTTCAAGTAAGTGAGGCAGTCAGCCACGCTGATGGGATTCCGTTAGGAAACAAAGAAATTGAACAATGCAAGCTGACACACAGCAGAGAAGAAAGAGAATGCTTGACTCCCTCCTCCAGGGATCAAACTTTGCATTAAGTGGCCCTGACATCCCCAGTGGGAAGACATCAGGTTGCTGGAAGGCTCTCTGTGAGCTCCGGGAACGAGGGGTGCGTTTCCCTGGGTAAGCAGCACCCTCGTTCCCCTGCCCCTGTATCTGTAGACCCTGGCAGCCTCTGTGGAGCTGGGCATGTCTGGCCCCTGACCTCCCCAGGCAGTGCGCTTTAACCCCTTGGCAGGTCTGCTTAGTCACTCGTGCCTCCAGCTCTGCACTGTACCCCCTTAGTTCAGGGCACATTTTTTTCCCCAACAGGAAAAAAAACAAAAAAAAACAAAAAACAAACCATGAGCAGAAAAGCTTGTGTGCTGATGCTCAGGAATGCAGCTGATCAGCCTGGATCAAGCACCAGATGTGGGAGCCAAGACTTAGTCGGGCAAAGTCACCGCATTGAACATGGCGACCAGCCTGCCTGCTGGCTTCCATCAGCTCGCAGGGCTCTGCTTTTTGTTCTCTGTCTGCTTTTCCTGCTCTGTGACAACAGGGTGCCACTCCTGACTCTTAAATAGCCCAATATAGTATTTGCAAGCTGCCATGCTAATCATCCTGCTGTTAACAGCTCAGCACCCACAGCTGTCTGCCGATCCCAGGGATATGAGGATCTGATTTATTTATAATTGCGGTGAGGTGAATTCCCGCCTCTGGCCACTTTCTCTGGCTTCCTCTGCAGTGTCTGTAAACACCCGTAAGCTTTCCTGGGGGAGATTTGCACGGTGATGTACTTCTGCTAGGGGAGTTCAGAGCTTCTACTTGCACTGCTTTCTGCAGTGTTTTGAGCTTGAGAGTTCAGGTGACAATTTGTTTAGCTCAGTATTTTCTCCATGTGGAAAAGAATTTCTTTCCCCCCAGAAACTTTCCTTGCCTTCTGGAAGGATTCTTTTTTTCCATTTATATATTTCCTCATAAAGAGAAAAGCTGTACTCTGCAACACTAAGATTAGTCAAATAGGAAGGAAAAGAAAATCAGCTTTCACAGTTAGCATTAGGGAGTATTTCCTAGTAGAAATACTTTCAGAGGTTCCTGCAAGTCCACTAATCCGTTCTCACTCTGCCTCCAACTTCTTTCAGGGTGTTTTGGCTATGCTGCTGTTTGGGGCAATGTTTTACTCTGAAGGGCAGTTTGAGCTCTTGCAGAAAGTAGGCTCATCCTTTCCAAACTAAACCTTGGGTTTCCTCCCGAAGGTGAAGCCAGCTGGCTGCTAGCACACTCACTGTAGCGCCTGCAGGCTGCCTGAGAGCAGGCTCTGTATCTGATGCCATGTTTTACTTGATGGGAGATGCCTGTTAATTGTGAGACACACTGTTCAGTTGACACTAGTGACAAAACAAAACAAAACAAAAAAACACACTTCTTGCAGAAATGTGCAGAAAAATCTGTGTCTTGGAATGAACAAAATAAGGCCTATTTGTACTCAGATAGTCCCCGGCACAGTGTTTTATACATGGTAGGCATAAAATGAAAGTTTGTCGGCTGAGTGTATGAATAACAGGTGATGGCAGGGATGTGGACGTTGGACTTTTTTTTTGTTTGTGACTTAGTCTCACTCTGCCAGGGCTGGGGTACAGTGGAACCATCTCGGCTCATTGCAATCTCCGCCTCCCGGGTTCAAGCAGTTCTCTTGCCTCAGCCTCCTGAGTGGCTGCGATTACAGGTGCTTGCCACCACACCCAGCTAATTTTTATATTTTTAGTAGAGGTGGGGGGCGGTTTCACCATGTTGGCCAGGTTGGTCTCGAACTCCTGACCTCATGTGAGTCACCTGCCTCGGCCTCCCGAAGTGCTGGGATTACAGGCTTGATGGACTTCTTTGTTTATTTATATTTTTTATAAAGGAGAAGGCTCTTTTCAAGGTGGATATTGGCAACTTGTGTAGGAAGTTCAAGGAAAACTACATGCCCTGTTGTGGGTGACTGAGTGCATTGATGTTTAAAAGAATCCCCAACATCCAGAAATCTCATTCAGTGAAAGTAAAATTAGACATGGAAGGAATCGTTACCCTGGGACTGGAATTGGTAGGCGGAAAACAACTGGGTTTTATTGTTACTGAAGATATATATCCCATTCACAGATCTGTATAGGCTTGGAGCCAATTGTTAGGATGTTTCATGTATGGAAAAACCTGGGTTGTCCCATTGCTCAGTACACTAGAGGTGACTCCCAGCCGAGAGCCCGCGTCTCTTCCTGAGCAGTCTTCTTGTGCATGGGAGTCAGTAGGGCGGGGACAGTGCAGCGATTGAGGCTGAGCCAGTGTTTGTCCTTTTGCACCTGGCTTATTTTCCTACGCATCATGCCCTCATCTTTGGATGTGACTATAAACTTTCATAAGAAGGGGAGTGGCGAGAAGGATTTGCCCTCAAGTTCACCTTTATTTTCTGAGGCTTTTCTGGAGGTGGGTAGAGAAAGAGGGGACAAGGGGTGAGTGGGAAGAGGGGGCTGTTCACAGCCCATGCAAACTGTCCATTTCTTTGGGTGCTGTGTTGCTCACCTTTACGACTTAAATTTTTTTAATGGATACCAAAGAGTTGCACATATTTATGAGGTATGTTTGACATTTTGATAAAAGCATACAATGTGTAATGATCAAACCTGGGTAATTGGGGCTGGGCATGCTGGCTCACATCTGTAATCTCAATGCTTTGGGAGGGTGAGGCAGGAGGATTGCTTGAGGTTAGGAGTTCTAGACCAGCCTCGAGACCCTAGACAGCATAGTAAAACCCTTTCCCCATTAAAAATTAAATATTAGCTGGGCATGGTGGCACGCACCTGTAGTACCAGCTACTTGGGAGGCTGAGGTGGGAGGATCGCTTGAACGCAGGAATTTGAGGCTACAGTGAGCCATGATCACACCACTGTACTCCAGCCTGGGTGACAGAGCAAGACTCTGTCTCAAAAAAAGAAAAAAAAAAATGAGTAATTGGGATATCTACTACCTGAAACACTGATCTTAGTGTTAGAAATATTCCAAATCTAGTCTTCTAGTTAATTTGAAATATACAACAAATCACTGTTAACTATAGTTGCCTAGCTGTGCTACTGAACACTATATCTCATTCTTTAAACTCATGTGTTATCCTTGCATGGGGGCCATGCGAATTTTCTCTGTATTGTTCTAGTTTTAGCATGTGTGCTACTGAAGCAAGCCCCTGTAGCACTTTGCCATTGTAAAGCTATGTTGAGTTGTGTAGGACCTCAAAGATCAGCCAGTCCGTGCCCTCACCTTGCTGACTGAAGGAAATAAGACCAAAAAAAAAAAAAGGAGTTAGGCATTTGATGACCCAAGAGCACTCTACTTAGATCCCTGGCACTTCCCACCAGCACTTCCCAGGCAGCCAGACCAGATTGCACAACTTGCTCCTTCCCATGCTCTCACACCCATCACACAGGACAGTGGTTGAGAAACTTCCTGGGCAGGGGCATCAGGTGCTCCTTTACCCTCAGAATTTCAATGGACTGATGTCTGTGCCCAGCACACAGAAGGAGCTCAGCAATCAGTCTCTCTCTTCTTGGTGGGAAAGCAGGCAGTGTAGCAGAATGCAAAGAACATAGGCTTTGGGCCAGACAGACGTGGATTAAATCCCTACCCTATAATCTAAGTGACCACCAGAACGTTTCTTAACCTCCCTGAGCCTGGCTCCTCCTTTGCAAATTATGGATGAGAATTCCTACATGACTGTGTTGGGAGAACTGGATTTAATCAAGTGTGGACAGTTCCTGGAATACGGTGGCTGTTCAATCTGTAATAATTACTATCTCTTCTTATTGGAAAGAATTGTTTTAGGGTGAAATTTAGCTTAGGAAGGAAAATTCTACCGTGAATGAAATCAGCTTCTTGGGGGAAAAGTTTTTAGGAAAAAGAATGGAATATACTAGTTAATTCTCTGGTTAAAGAATGTCTTTTTAAAGAAGAAGTCTTTTTAAAAAACCCATTTGGAAAACCTTTAAAAGCTTTAGGCTGCTGGGCGTGGTAGCTCACACCTGTAATCCCAGCACTTTGGGAGGCTGAGGTGGGTGGACTCCTCACCTGAGGTCAGGAGTTCGAGACCAGCTTAGCCAACGTAGCGAAACCCTGGCTCTACAAAAATTAGCCAGGCACGGTGGGGGTGCCTGTAACCCCAGCTACTTCAGAGGCTGAGGCAGGAGACTCACCTGAACACAGAGGCGGAGGTTGCAGTGAGTTGAGATTGCACTGCTACACTCCAGCCTGGGCAACAGAGCAAGACTTTGTCTCAAAAAAAAGAAAAAAGCTTTATGCAGCTTCAAGGGGCTGTAGTTAACAATAAAAATAACAAACAACTCCCTCTCGGAAAGCCAAGCCCCAACTAGAAGTTAGGAGGACCTGGGTTTTAGTGAGATGGCATCCTTATGTCAATGTAAAACCGGAAGCCTCTGGACAGTGATGAGGGCTAAATGCTGGAGCTGCGACTGACTGGTGTTCCAGGACAAGACCACTGAAGTTTTCATGTGTGTGTTTTTTAGAAACCCTCTACCTAACGTGTTCTCTTTCTAACTTAGCAGGGCTGATGTACGAGGGACTTCAGAGTCCCTTGATGCTGTTTTACTTCCCTCTGTCCTCCCTTTTTCTCCAGGGATATAGCTAGGGCAGTTATCCCTTCCCCCATCCGGACACTTGCCTTGTGATATTCACTTCCTTTAACCAAAAAATAGGCTATGCATTATAATGCAAATGAGCGTTTGAATATTGGTAAGTTTCACTCACTTTTGCAGAAATATGCTAGAAGCCTCAATCTGTTTTTTTTTTTTTTTTTAAAGAAGAACAAATGGCCAAAGAAATGTCAGACCCTTGCGCTGCCCCGACCTTGGAGCAGCCAATTAAACGTGCGTTTGCTTTGGAAGGCTTCTCAAAGGCCTATAGATTGTGCTTGAAATCTTTGTTTAGTCTTTCAGGAACACTATCACATGGATGATTTATCAAAGAAAGTTGTTTATCTGGCAGTAAAATAAACTCTGGGCCTATACAGAGTAAGATTTCCCGTGAATTTTTACCAAGGTAAACACTACTAACTGGCAAATTTCGTGTGAAAGCCAGACACATACAATAAATATTTGAACTACAGCTTTGCTGTGTATGGGGTCTGGCCTGCCACTAGCGCTTGTCACTTCCACCGTGCCCAGAGGACCTGGCACCGCAGCCTGTCTGGCTGGGCGACCAGGAAGTGGGACTCGCCCCATCGTCAGTGTCTGCAGGAGCCGCCCCGTGGCGTGAGCCTCCCTGGGTTTGAGTGCCTCTTAGTGCTGGCACCTGGGGACTTCCTAATTCAGAGGGAGCAGGCTCAGGACGGCTCCCCTCTGTATCCCACAAATGGTGATGAGTTACGAGGAAAGTGAACCAGAAGCAGCTAGCTTCGGTTTCTTTAAAAATAGGCATTTGTTGAACCACATTGGCAGGGGGCTGGAAATGTTGACTGATTCAGGAGCCAGGGCCAGAACATGATGGTAGGGGGTGAAGTTACTTTCTGGATTCTGCTGAGTGTTATGACAGTGGCAAAAAAAAAAAAAAAAAAAAAAAAATGCTGTAATACTCCCCCAGTGTCTCTGGCTTTGCTTGTGGGTGGCTGTGAGGGACCCATTTGAGAATTAAGAGGCGGCGGGTCGAGTTTGTGAGTGCCACAGCACATATTTAAGTGAGGGGGTGGATGGACACATGAATGGTGATGATGGAGATGAGATGAAATAAAGCCTTCCAGGTCTTTCCAGGAATTTTTACTGTAGGGAATTTTTTTTTTTTTTTTTTTTTTTTGAGACAGCCTCTTGCTCTTGGCGCCCAGGCTGGAGTGCCGTGGTGTGATCTCAGCTCATTGCAACTTCTGCCCCCTGGGTTGAAGCGATTCTCCTGCCTCAGCCTCCTGAGTAGCTGGAATTACAGGTTCATACTGCCACGCTCGGCTAATTTTTTTTTTTGTATTTTTAGTAGAAATGGGGTTTCACCATGTTGCCCAGGCTGGTCTCGAACTCCTTAGCTTAAGCGATCCACCCACTTCAGCTTCTCAAAGTGCTGGGATTCTAGGAGTGAGCCACTGCACTGGCCTGTAGTGATTGTTGATAGTGGTTTTTCAGGGAGACTGCTGGATTAGAAACTGCTTGTTCTGACAGTCCCAGCCAGCCCTAGATGCTGGAGTTTCTGTGTTACACGGGCCTTGGGGTTCTTCCTGCAGGGCTGAGTTTAAAGATGTTGTGGGTAGCTCCCATAACTTACACTGCACCCTGGATCCTTCTCATCCCAGCTCCTCAAAGGGGTGGAAGCGGGAACTGGGGACTCTTGAGAAAAGGTGACATTTGTGTCTGTTTGGGCTTTTGGGGTTGAGATCTCTGTGCATGTTCAGAGCTTCCATTTGCATGTTTGAGTCTTGAATGTAAAAGGTGTTGGTCTTTTAGGTTTGGGGGGCTGTGAGCATGAGAGCCGAGGCTATTTGACAGCTCTTAGGGATTGATGTGCAGGTAATAGATGCTTCCTGGCTTGCAGATACTTGGAGGAATAAAGGAGGCATTTTCTGTTGGGCAGGAATTAAGGGAAATCATTTACAAATTCTGAAAGGATGTCTGTGAGTTGTAAAGAGATGCCAAAATAGTACTTTGGCAGTGGGGAAAAAAAATGAGAAACCAGCTTCCCTAAACGATGTTCTTTCTCATTCAGGCAGGATTATGAGGGGGATTTTCTCTCTCTTGTTTTCTCTAGCCCTTCCATCAGCTTTCTCTGCAGGACATTTCCTTTTGGGACTACCTCAGATGTGTTCTCTTCTCTTTGTGAGCTCTTTGAAAATTATTTCACACCAGTGTCTTCCGCAGCGGATGCATTCAGCTTTGGGGAATGGCTTATGGCTGAAGGAAATCCCCTACTCTGCGTCGGTGGCAGCAGAGCTAGAAACGAGCCTGGATAAGCACTTCAAACCCTGAGAACAGCTGGTGCCTGGAGAACGCTTCCCCTCCTGCAGTACTCCACAGGGTGGCCGTTGTCAGCCTGGTTGCAGGCTGGTTGACAGCCCGGGTACCTTCCACTTTTCCTTTGGTCTCAGCTCCATACAGAGGACCCGGTTCCTGCCCTCGACACATTTAGAATCTGGTGGCCAAGTGTGGTGGCTCCCACCTGTAATCCCAGTGCTTTGGGAGGGTGAGGAGGGAAGACTGCTTAAACCCAAGAGTTCAAGACTCCGTCTCTACAAAAAGTAAAAACATTAGCCAGATGTGGTGGCACATGCCTTTGGTCCCAGCTTTGTTTGCGCCCGGGAGGTCGAGGCTGCAGTGAGCCGTGTTTGGGCCACTGCACTCCAGCCTGGGTTTGAAACAGGGCAAGACCTTGTCTCAAAACAGAAACAAAACCAAAAACAACCCCCCCCCCAAAAAACCGCCAAGAATCTGGTGGGCGAGAGGCCTTTGCCATGCTTTTTTATCTCTGTTCTTTGGTAACTTCAGATGCCTTTGTGCACAGTTCCAGCGCTCAGTTCTGAAGGATGGAGGGGTCCTCTGTGGAGGCTGGAGAAATTCAGGGAGGTTTCCTGGGGAAGACGACGATCTGTCAGGCTGAAGATTAATGGAGAAAGTAGAGGAGGGCGTTCCTGGTGTCCAGAGATGAGGACAGGGAAAGGGACTTAACACTCAAAACGTAGTAAATCTTCAATTGACGAAACCTAAGCCAGGTAAATACATACAGAAGAGAATGTTGGTTTATCGCTTGTCAGTTCCAGCAACCCGCTTCGCATTCTGTGTTCCAGCCCACAGCGTGGCGACTCAAAGGCTGGATGAGGTATGGGAGGGGGAGTTGCTCCTTCCGATTCGCAGCTGTCTGTGTACCCAGCTCGAAGGGTGATGAGGTCCCGGCAGTTGAAATGAATGGCCCGTGTGTTTTAGGGGCCCCTCATGTGGTTGTGGCCATGGGCCCGAGTCAGAGATGACACCCAGGAGCGCATAGCTGTGTAGGGAAGGAGTTCAGTCAGGTAAGTACTTGTTGCCAGCCCTGGGCAAGGTGCTCAGAAGTGCGCAGACTTGAGTCCTGAGCGCAGCCTCTCACCCCCATGTAACCCAAAGCTCCTGCTTCCGCCCACAGGATGCAGGGCTGGCTGGAAAGAGTCTCGACCTTTGTTGTGAGATACAGACGATGTCTGCACAGTGCCAAATGCCAGCCAGCACCCAGCCTCTCCAGTTACAGGGTGTTTACTCGTAACACACATTCACTTAAAAACAGGCTCATGATGTGTGTTTGTGCAAGTGTTTTCTTTTGAAAATCTAACCACCTGCAGAAGGCATGTACTCTTAAAGAGGTAATTCAGCAATCGTTGGGCTTTTACTGAGTCCTGCTTAGTCTATGCCACATCTGTTGACTAGAATCAACAACGAAAGAGATTTTAGCTGTGTAGACAGAAGTGTTGATATCATTTCTTCCTATGGCCTGGGAAGAGGGAAGTCTCCATAACTGTATCAGACCTTGTGAGAACTCACTCACTGCCACAAGAACAGCATGGGGAACCTCCCCCATACTCCAGTTACCTCCCATCAGGTCTCTCCCTCAATACCTGGGGATTCCAGTTCAAGATGAGATTTGGGTGAGGACGCAAAGCCTAACCATATCAATAATTAAAGCCAAAATGTGCTGCCGTGGGGGTCTTTCCTGCAAAGAATTCTGCAGCCACCTCCCCGCTCCAAGTGCTCTGAACCTGAGTTAAGCCCCTGGTAAAGAAGGTGAAAACTCTGTTGGCCATAGATAGCTCTTCCCTGCACACCTAAGTCCAGGAGGGGAGGTTTTTAGTGGTGTAATTCTGCCTGGGGCGTGTTGCCTTTAAAGTTGTGTAATGAGTGAGAAGCCCTGCAGAGAGCCTTGGGCTGGCCAGATAGGAGCTGGTGAGTTTTGGAGGAGAGGGCGAGGGCGTCTGTATTGGGGAGCCCCTGGCGGCACTATGGCATCTCTCTGTCCCCACTCCTGAGGCTGGTTTGAGGCAGAACCTTTGGGTTTGTTAAGGGCTTCTCCAAGGTGCCTCTGTCGGTGCTCCAGCCCTGGCTCACAGTGTCTTTGTGTTGCTCCTCGTGGTGTTTCCTGGCTCTGGGAGGAAATGCCTGGATTAACTTAATCTCATGTAGTGTCAGAGACCCAGTCAAGGCTGATTGCGTGATGCGTGTCCTAGGCTCCGCGCTGGTGAGTGCTCATGGGGTGGTCATGGGGTATGACTGGGGTGTGGTCATGGGGTGTGACTGGGAAGTGGTTCTGCTCTGCCAGGCCTTACCATCTAGAATAAGGGGGTCGGGGATCAGAGATGCCTGTGATAGAGAAGAGCTGGGAGCCATGGGATTGAAGAAAAGGGAGCGGGTCTTCAAGGAAGTGGTCAAGGGGAGCTGCAGAGACGAGACCCTGTGCCGTCCTCCAAGGAACTGGTAGGCATTTGTCAGGCAGCAAAGGTGGGCCTAGGAAGATAATCCCCAGAGAGATGCCACCCGGAGCTGCGACGCTGCACTGGGGAGTGGCGCATCTCTTTGGGGGTAGCTTTTCGGGGGTGTGGTGGTAGGTGTCTAGAAATGATCACGAAACAGGCAAAAAGCAGCGTGTGCAGCCACCTGACTGCTTTTTTGCAGAATGGAGAATCTGCCTTGTTGGCAACAGAGAGATACTGGGAAGCTGTTTTAATATATGCCTGTCTTATATCTTTAAAAAGGACCTAAAAAAGAAGAGGAGGAGGAAGAGGAGAAGACGAGGAAGACCTCATTAATCAAATAATGCAGGCACCAGTGGTGAGACGTTTTGGACAGGGGAGCCTCTGAGTAAGGGTGGGAGGAAGAGAGGAGTCTTGTAGCCGTGTTCATTAGGAGAGGGCTCAGGCTGGTGCCTGCTGGGTCTGGACCTGTTCAGGGCCACCCACTTGAAGGAGCTCTTGGGAGGTGGCTGATGAGGTCAGCACGGCTGCCCCGGCTGTCGGGGAAGAGGCCATGTGCTGTGCTCAGCACCCGTGGGACACCTGAGTTCTGGGCGTACAGAGCGGGAGCCAGAGCCTGTAATCATACTTGGGTCACCGCAGAGCTGGCCGTTACCAAGAGCAGTCATCATTAGGACCTGTCATAAACGGGCCTGACTCCTCTCTCCACACCTTGTTACTCACCAGGCAGGCAGCAGGCACAGTGTCTCCAGAGCCAGCCCCGAAGCGCGGCACTGGGAATGGCATTCATGAGGGCCTGCAGGGCTGGGGTAGCTTAGATATCTGGAGCTTCCCTGAAAGAGGGAGGCAGGAAGTGCTGCAGTGATCATAAGGGACAAGGGGAGGTGCGTGTGTGTTTTTTGTGTGTTTATGCCTCTGTGCACGTGTGGATATCCAGGAGACGTGGGTGTCTGTGGATGCATATGTGTAGTTGGGGGACACGAGGGGCCACCTGCTCTGCACACATGTGTGTTTGTGTCTGTTTGCCGTGTGTGGGTCAGTCTGTGAGGTGTGGTGTAGACAGATGTGGGTAGTGTGTGGTGTGATGGGCTGTGTGCAGGTGCCCTCCTGCGCATCTGCCCGTGTGTGCATACCACCTCTGGCTGGTGAACCTGGCCATGCCGGGCAGCTGCCTCTTCCAGCTGGCCTGGCCTTCCCAGTGACTTGGTCTCCACTGGTGAGGCCCGAGGCTCACTTCCTCCCCTCAGTGCTTGAGTGAAAGACTGTCTAGAGCATGCTGCTAATCCACCATCCTCCAGAAGGGCTTTTGAGAAGCCCAGGAGGGATTTCTCTGCAGTGATACCATTATGCAAACTGAGTGCCATCTTCGTAAGTATGGGGAGCACCCCATGGTCTCGGTATTTTATTACTTGGAGTGCCAAATAGACCTCTTTTGTTTAGGTTTCAGTATTTGCATCAAGTCCATTTAGAACTGCTGGTTCTCTGGGCAGGAGTCACTTCCTTAGCAAATTCCAGTGGTTAGCAGGGATTGGCATAAGGGCTGTGCTGTAATCCCTAGGATTTAAAGAGTGCGTTGGAAAGAACACGTGTAGCCTTAGGAGTTATATAGGCGTGAGTCCAGCACCTCCTTCTACCACCTGCGGTGTGAGTGCCTGCAAGTCACGGAAGTGCTCTGTGGCTCAGTTTACCCACTTCTTAAAAAACAAAAAGACTTCTGTGTTAGAAGATAAAATATGAAGTAAGAAAAAAATAACACGGATTCTGGAGTCCTGGCACCTAATTTCTGCACTGCTACTGAACTGTTTGTGACTTTGGCCAGTTAGATAAAATCTCCCAGCCTGTTTCCTTAAGTGAGTTGAATGGTCACCACAGGACATCTGTGAGTCTCCCCCGGCTCTGCAGTTGGGTGGTTTTGTTCTGTGACTTGCTGTCTTGGTGTAATACCTTGGTTGGCACCTCCTGCTCCCCAGGCAAGGCCCCTGGGAACATTGGCCTTCACCTTGGGTGGATGGGGAAAAGAAGCCTGCAGGTGCCTGAGAGGGTGTAGCGGATGAAAACTGGCTTGGATACATTCATTGAAGGGTCGAGTTGGGGGTGCAGAGAGGGCGTAGGACCACCGCAAAGGGCAGTGCATTGTACACACTGTGGATCAGTGGTCTCTGACCGGGGCTGGGTGCTGCTGGATATTCTGGCCCCAGTGCCCTCTTCTTGGGCTGGTCCCCGCATTTGTAGCCCCTCTACTGAACGTGTCTCTGAGCTGCTGCTTCTCGTGTACTCAGAAACCCAGAGATGGATGGCATAGAGCCCCTTCCATTGCGTAGGGTAAGAGAGAGCCTGCTACCGGGGAGCAGTTTGGAAGCGTGGAGCAAGTACTTTCTAAAACTCAGAATTGAGTTTTCATTCCTGCCCCACAATTTACCAGTCACATGGCTTAGCGAAGGGCAGTACTTTGACGAATGATGACCATGGTGCCTCCCCTGCAGAGCTGGTGTGTAGACTCCATGAGAGTGTATCAAAGAGTCCTGGAAACTACAAAGTGCAGGGTAGTTCTTTTTTTTTTTTTTGGACAGGATCTCACTCTGTTGCCCAGGCTGGACTGCAGTGGCACAATCAGGGCTCAGTGCAGCCTTGAACTCCTGGGCTCAAGTGATCCTTCTGCCTTAGCCTCCCAAGTACAGGGACTAGAGGTGCATACCACCACATCCGGCTAATTTTTATTTTTATTTTATTTTTATTTTTTTGAGATTGAGGCTTACTCTGTCATCCAGGCTTGAGTGCAATGGTGTGATTTCAGCTCACTGCAACCTCTGCCTTCCAGGTTCAAGTGATTCTCCTGCCTCAGCCTCCTGAGTAGCTGAGATTACAGGCGTGCAGCACCACACCTGGCTAATTTTTGTATTTTTAGTAGAGACAGGATTTCACCATGTTGGCCAGACCTTCAACTTGAACTCCTGACCTTCTGATCCACTTGCCTCGGCCTCCCAATGTGCTGGGATTACAGGCATGAGCCACTGTGCCCAGCCAATTTTTAAAATTTTTATATAGAAACGAGGTCTTGCTATGTTGCCCAGCTGGTCTTGAACTCCTGGCCTCAAGTTATCCTCCTGCCTATAGGTATGAGCTACCATGTCCAGTGAAGAAAGTGCAGTTCTCCTGTAACTTGTCATTCACCCAGTGGCTGCCAGTCCCTGCTGCCCTCTCACAGCTCCGTGTGGCATCCCTGGAAGGGCTTCCTATTTATGTGGAGGCTGTCAGCATGCCCTGTGGTCGCTACCCCCAAAGCGTCTGTGACACATGCTGCACTTACCTTAAATCGTAACAGGTGAACGAATTTTCTAGATATATCAAATCGAAGCCAGGATCGTAATGGTCATGTATTTCTCAGGGGAGCTTAAAAAGAGCTTCAGAGTTATTATAATACACACCTATCTAATCCCTCACCTTCTCTGTCGACTCAGAAGGGGAGCAAATATTAGCTGAAGACCCCGAGGTTGAAAGCATCAAATCAGAGAGGATGCTTGGAAAATCCAGGCTTGAGCTGTAGAACCAGCTCATCCCGAAGAGGGAACAGGGCTCACAGCAGGCCCTGGTGCAGGTGGGGTAGATGCATCGGGGCCACCAGCCTGCGGTAGCAACGTGACCTGGTGCTCTTACCCACTCTTCGTGACGTTCCTCTGAGCCAATTCCAGTGTTTAGAGCTGAGCATCGCTTTGGCTGTGACGGCCGATGGCAGAGGTTTTGTGTAAGAGGAGCTGTGAGGTGAGAGAGAGTGAGCTACAGGCCTGTCATTCCCAGACATTGCAGTGTGAGATTGGACATTTCCCGCTTTCCTGGGGCCTGGCCATTCTCTTCCCCATATTCTGCCTTCAAATGGACAAGCCTGTGTGTTTCAGGATGTCTACCTCTTAGGACTGCAAGTATCGGGGAAAACAGATGTGAGGGCCAATGCCATGTTGTCCAGCAAAGGGAAGACTTCTGTGCAGCTCCGGGTGAGCTGGGCCTGAGGAAATGAAACCTTGCTCAGCAGAGGGGTGAGCTGCCTTGTTCCATGGTAGGCTCCCACTGTAGACGTTATTGAGAGACGGGGCGGCCTCTAAGCTGTGATACCTGGAGGCCTGCGTTGGGCAAGAAGCCAGAGTCGTGACCCACAGGACCCTTTTCAGCCCTTCAGATGCGACGATTCATGGTTTCTTGGGGCACTCCCTGTGTTCTTTCTGGTAGTGGCTTCTCCCCAGAAGTTGGCTGTGCTGGTGGGTGAACCTTCCTTCTGGTGGAGATGTAAGATGATTTTCCTGAGGAAGGTGGAGGAGCCAGCCAGGGCCCCTCATTTCTTTAGGTCACCAGCAGTGTACAAATTCCACCCTTGAAATGTGTGGACCCCCTCTTCAGTGAGTAAAGGGATGACCCCAGGGTGTGTAAAGACTGATTCCTGGAGTCATTCCATGATGCGTGTCTTGGAGATGAAGGCCAGACAGCTTGGAGCATTCTAGTGGCCACGACTCTTAGGGAAACGGACCTCCAGTTGCCAGCAAGGAGGTCCCATGGACATGGAATGACATCCGGGCCCAGGGCTGAACCCCCGCCCCCCGCCTCCGCTTCCTGCATCCAGGGAGGAGCCACTGGCCCCAACCGGCTCCCTGTGCCTCCCTTGGTGTCAGTTTTCCTGGTGACTTTAAAAAACAAATCCCTTTCTGCCTTTGCAGTTGTGTCGCTGTGTGTGTGTGCGGCGGGGGAGGCGGCTGGATGGTTGAACAGGAACTGCCCCTGCCCTAGAACAGGAGTAGAATCCATGTGTTGTGTTGGATTTTCCCGGTGACTGACAGCTCTTTGCCTGGAGCCTTCTTTGCTTACAGACTTAATGTATCTCCTGGCAGGTTTCCTTGTTTTGGATGATTACTCGAAGTCGGGAACAGGCAAGCCCAGGGAAGAACACAGTGTTTCTCTCTCTTGGGTTCATCCTCCCCATCCTTGTCCCCCATTCCCGATACTCTTTGGGAGTGGGGTGGTGTCAGGAATCTGGTCTGGGCCGGTTGGAAACTCTCCACTTCTGCTTGTCCCCCCAGCCCTGGTTCCATAGAATGAGGACCCTGGGTTGGAGTGGACCTGTTGCCTGTTCCTCCCATGGAGCCCCCAGCCTGAGACCCACACCCCCAAAACTCCACTCAGGACACCAAAAGGTGGCCACTTCTGAGGCGGCCAGGAGGGATCAGTGGCATCCCCGACCTCAGCCCCGGCCTGGCCATCCCATCTGGTGGAGCCTCCGTCTTGCTCGAGCTGACTGAGCACGTCTGTCCTAGGTCCTTGCCTCACCCCAGAATGCTTTTCAGAGGAGGCAGGGCAGGGGTACTCGCAGGTGTGCAGAGGGCTCAGCATTTCCTGAGTAGGAAGGGCTGGGGAGCTGGGCCACAGCCCCGCTGTTTTACCAAACTGTGGTCCTGGGATGAGTGTGGCCGCCGGGCAGGCTGGACTCGGGGCCCCTGGCTCCCCGCATTCCTGCCTCACTGCAGCCACGTTTCCTTCAGGAAATGACTTATCTGATAGTGAGCTGGGGCTGTGCTTCTTCACCCTGGAGTGGGGCTGAGTTCTCTGATTTTTGGTATTTTGTTTTGGCAGGGAAGTGGGGAACGGCTTGCTTGCATTTACGGAAGGTGGGAGGGAGGCTGATTGAGCCCGTGGGGCTGGAATTCGAGGGGCCGGCACGTCACCCTTCTGGAAATGTGTGTGTGAAGGACAGGCACTTCAGGAATAGTGTGTGGGGAAGGAGGGGCGGGGGACAGCGGTGGCTCTAGGGAGTCGGGAGTCCTGATTCTGGTGCCAGCTCAGATGCTGTCGGCTGAGGGGCTGGGGCCTCATTTTCGCTCTGGGCCTCAGTTTTCTGATCTGTATAATGAGACTTTGGTTGGCTGGCCTCTGAAATCCCATTGTGCTTTAATATTCGATACATCTATGTCTTAAGTTTGTGTTCCTTAAACACTCATGTGCCAAGAAGCACGATTTTTCTTCAGAGGAAATCTCACCCTGAGCTCCGTTATGGAAAACCAGGCAACCTGCACATGCCTGCGCTTTCCAGCTGCTCCCAGAGTCTTTACACACACTCCCAGGGGAGACCTCTCCCCTGCGCCACACTCCCTGGGCTCTGTGGAGTGAGCAGGTGTAGTCCCTGGAGGCCTCTGCAGCGGTCACTTCATTTGCTGCTGCCCTGAGCGGCTGTTCTTACTGCTGTCAGCTGTGCTGGAGGTCCCCAGGCATTTGCAGCTCAGCTTCTCCTGAGCGGCAGCTCCACTGCCAGCCTGGGGGTCCCTGTTGACGTTCTCTGCTGTCACAGAGCCGCCAGAGCACTGTACCCAAAGCATGAGTGGGGTTCACTGCGGGAGGAGCTCTCCAGTAAGGTTGCTCCGACCCTGATGTGTCCCAGCCTCTAGTGAAAGAGCTCTCCAGTGTGTTTACCCAGCACTTTCTTCCCACAGTGCGGACGGTTTCCACAACAGCCACTGTACTGTACCTGGAGCTGCCGTTTTCCTCCTCTTCCCGCTTCTGAGTCTGCACTAATGAACCAGACTCTTTCTTATTATTCTTGGATTCTCCAGCTTCCCATCCTCGCTCAGTGGTGAGGCTCCTGTCAGCCACTCTAGGTGTGCCTGCCTCAGTTTGGATCCTACTCGCCAACAGTCGTAGAGTTTGCCATGGCAAACAGGTAATGCTGGTGGGGCTGTAGGCAAAGCCCTCCAGAGGGTCCCCTGGTCCAGCTGGGACAGCTTGTGTACAGCAGTAGGTTGGACGGAACAGTCAGGTTGAGCAAAGAAACAAGCTCTAATCAATTCCGTATGTTAGCACAACTCATCAGTAGATACAGGACAATTGGAGGAGTTTGGCCAGGCATGGTGGACCACACCTGTAATCCCAGCACTTTGGGAGGCCGAGGCAGGTGGATCACCTGAGGTCAAGAGTTCGAGACCAGCCTAACCAACATGGTGAAACCTTGTCTCTACTAAAAATACAAAAATTAGGCGGGTGTGGTGGTGGGTGCCTGTAATCCCAGCTACTCTTGGGAGGCTGAGGCAGGAGAATCACTTGAATCTGGGAGGTGGAGGTTGCAGTGAGTCAAGATCGTGTCAGTGTGCTCCAGCCTGGGCGACAGAGCAAAACTCTGTCTAAAAAAAAAGAAAATTGGAGGATTTTTTTTTTTTTTTTAGTTTCCATAAAATATATTGTTGATCTGAATTTTTTTTACAAGCTCAGCTGCTGATTTTGGCCTGATATTCTGATCACTTCACTGGATCATCTTTAAGTAAATCTTGAGCGTGGCTGAAACAGCAGTCGGGGGTGTGCACGTTCTCTCTCTGGATGGTCTCATGGGGTTTCCTGTCTGGCCACCAGGTCTGTCTAATGCAGAGAACTTGACACATTCACAGGACAAGGCCTAAATAAAGATCATTCTACTCCCATTCTATGGCAGACACACACACTTTAGAGGGGACTCCGAGGAGGAGACAGTTGTGACACCTACCTGGTGGTCTAATTCTGACACTTGTCAGGGAAAAGTACTTTTTATTGTAGCAAAGGGAAGGAGAAACAAAGACATGGCTGACCTGAAACTTAATAAAGAAAGATATTGAAATCTACATCTAGAAAGAGAGGGAGAAACAGGATGGAGACTCACGTTGTCCAAGGTCATGCAATAAAAGCCAGAATCGAAATTCAGCAATGCTCTTATCTGTGAGCACTTGGGATCTTCATGCTTTTGGAGTGGAATGAAGAATGAGATCGTAGATAGCCATAGCGAGCTTCTTGAAAGAACATAGGGAAATGAATCAAAATTTGTAGAGCTGGATACAAATCAGGGTAAAAAAACTTTATTTGCATGTCTCTGATTTCCCTGAAGGCAGAGCAGTACTTTAAAATCGGACAGAAAGCCTGGAAAATACGATAAATGAATGGATGAATAAAACATAAACATGTACATAACTCTGTACATATATTTGTGTATATAGTTTACTTTTGAATATGTAATTCAGTTTCAGAAAGGCAATGCATTCACATTGTATAAAATAAAAAATGTCCAAATAATACAGAATTAAAAGTAAGAGGAGCAGGCTGCCATGTTCAAAATGCTTTCCCATGCTTGAGCTTATTTTTATTTCATTTTAAAATTTATTTGCTTTTTCTATTTCAGATTTCTAAACACATTTTTTTTTGTTGTTTTTGGGGTCAGAGTCTTGCTGTGTCACCCAGACTGGAGTGCAGTGGCACGATCATAGCTCACTGCAGTCTTGACCTCCTAGGCTCAAGTGATCCTCCCACCTCTGCCTCCTCAGTAGCTAAGATTACAGACCCACGCCACCAACCCTGACTAATTAAAAAAAAAAAAATCGTAGAGATGGAGTCTTGCTATGTTGCCTGGGCTGGTCTCAAACTCCTGGGCTCAAGCCACGCTCCCACCTTGGCCTCCCAGAGTGTTGGATTATAGGCACAAGTCACCCTGCATGGCCAGGACCTAATTTCTAACATTACAAAACACAGAGCTACAAAGTGCGCACATCTGCACACCTGGGATGAGAGGCCATTTGCCATGCAGGCAAACCAGGGAGAGTGAGAGGCAGATATGGGAGGCAACCAACCAGCTACCCCAAAGGCCCTTAGCAACCCAGTCTTAGAGGGTGACGGGAAGGACGGAGGGGACTACCTCTTGCGCCCCTGGCCCTGAGTGCTCTGAAGGTCTCCAGCTGTCTCATGAATTGCCCTAGCAGCCCATTTCAAGCTCTTCAGACAAATGAGGACCCTTTGAAACCTGTTTATTGGTTGACCGTGAGGCATGACATACGCATTTGCCAGAGGTGCTCTGGACGAATCACGATTAGGGTAGGTGAGAATACCAGAGGGCAGTCAGCACGGTTGGGAGGGGATCTCAGATCTTGGGCCTGTGCCTTTCCCAGTTAGCCGCTTAAATGAAATTTGTCACCCCGTAGGCTGTGGTGGTTTCCCCTACACTCAGCTCGCAGCTCCTAAGGTTACGGATCGTGCTTAGCCAGGGTGTGTGCGGTGTGTGAGGGATGGCTTCACAGCGAGCCCTAAGTTGGTGACACATTGACCCTGTGACTATTGTATATATCATGGCCCTGTACACACATCCATCCACAAGAGATAGGAGCCACTAGGGCGCTTGGATAGCACCTGAGGGCTGACCAGCTGCTCTCCATCCTCAGTGTGTCTGAACTCTTTGGATGGCAGCCGTGGGCTTAACCCTTCTGTACTCTGAAGGGACTTTGCTGGTGTTCTAGCTGTGGGTCTGTGCAAGCTGACATTTGTCTTTCATTTTCCCCTGCCTGTGGCTGCAACATCAATCCCCCCACGCCGAGGGAGTGAGGGCACTGCACTCCCACTCCACTGGCAAATCCTTGAAGGGCCTGCCTGGACCCCTGGATGTGTCCAGCTGTGTAACAGGGCAAAGCTTGCTGGTGAAGGCTGGTGAGTGGGGCTGTGATCAGCACCTCTGATGCAGGCTGGAGGCCTTGGGGAGGAGATGCAGGAGAGAGAACTCCCGATCCCTCCTTGCACGGGGTGGAAAGCCATGAACGAGGTAGGAGCACTTGGCAGGTGGCAGGAGAGGAAAGAAAAGGGACTGGAGGAAAGAGAGTGGGCTGGCTGTATACATTAGAGGTGGGCATGCCCGCTGGGGAGCTAGGAGCTCACAGGTCTGTCCGACAGGACCCAGCCTTGGCCCCCAAACCTGGGTGTTGACTGTTTTCAGTAGGAAGAGAAGCACGGTCCCGAGAGTGCTTGGAACATTAAAAGAACCTTTCCGTTGTCGAGCTACTTGGTAGATATACATAGAAAACATTTGCCTTCTGCATGCTAGGAGTATATCTGGGAGTTGGGGAAGGCACCCCAGAATGCGACCTGAGCACCCTTTCCTGCAATGCTCTGTCTCTGTGTACCCCAAGTCTTTGGCAGCCTTCCTGTAGTCTCTTCTAAGGCTGGGGGGTGTTTGTCTCTCTGCGGGCGCTGATTTGGCCCCATGGGTCAGCAGACCCTGCAGCCACTGGGAAGCTTTTCGTATTTGTTTCTTCTCAAGAAGTGGCTTCCTGAAAAAGCAGAAAGGGTGTGCAGAGTTGGGGGCATACGTTTATTGCTACTTGCTCCCTTCAGTTCTTAGAACCTCTGCCCCGTGACTTGTGTGTCGGCTCCAGACGGATTGAGAGAAACGAAAGAGCCAGGAAGGGTTCCAGGACCTGGAAACCGGAGTCAGGACATTCAGCTTGAGGCCAGTGTCACCTGGCTGCCCTGAATGCGTGCCAGCGGAGTAGGGCCGGGAGTGCGAATTCTAGAAAATAGAAATAAGGCCGGCTTTGAGACAGGACAGGGTGGTGATTCCTCTGGGCTTTTTAGATTCTTGGCTTCAGCCACACCTGTCTCAGGCCAAGAAGCTTGTCAGCTTTGAGAGGCCGGCGTTCCTGTGTGGTGTATGCAGTCATCTCACTGGATGATCATGTGCCTCTGGCGGGGCTTTGCTGCACCTGCCCCCCCGCCCTACAGAGGAGAGGTGTATGAGCTCCATCAGTCCTCCCCTACCCAACCTGGACTTGGGAGTGAAGCCGGGCACTGCCCATCTGATGCCAGGGAAGGTGTGCGGCTTGGGCCCAGGCTCAGACTGGACCTCGTGCCTGCTAAGGGCTGGAGTTGGAGCAGGCCGCCAGGGCCCCTGTGTCATCAAGCCTTCCTGCTGTTGACGTAAAGCCTAGAAAGCTGAAAAAAAGAAAGAGTCTGTTCAGGCGTAGAAAGCTGGATAAATAGGGAGGGTAGGAAATGGGAATAAGCAAGAACCTTGAACTGTGATTGTTACACTGTCCAGAGACAGGCCTCTATTTTGGCTTTGGAGAGAATCGTGTGATGGGGATGAAGGATTTTGGACATAGCCTTCTTTTTTGGTGCTTTCTTAGCTTTGTGCTTTGGAGATGTCTGTGATGAATCAGAGGGATGCTTCCTTCTCTAAATCCCTTTATAGCTAGAAAGCTTTTGGAAGGAAAAGGGGCCAGTGAGACCCTTCTCTGCCCCTAGGCCTGAAAAGCAGCTATCCCCAATAGAAAGGGGACCGCCAACACAGAGGTCTCTTGTTCTGCTTGTGTAGTTTGTTTTGCTTCTTGATAGTATTTACGTGTTGTGAGCCGGGCTTCTGAGATCAAAGTCCAGCTCTGCCATGTTCTAGTTGTGGGACTCGAACCTTTCTGTCTAGTTTCTTTATGTAGAAACTGGATGTCATTATTGGAGTATCTGACTTCTAGGCTGTTAGAGGAGTCTCAGAGTGCGTCTACTGAAAGATGTGCAGAGCAGACCCTGGCCTGGGCAAGCACTCGGTGCCCACTGGCTCTTGCTGTTGCTGCTAGTGCCGAAGCGGAGGTCTGTGCAGAGTTCCAGTCTCGCGAGTGAGTCTGTGAACATCCGGGCAGGGACTGAGCCCTTTCCATCTCTCTGTTCATTCATGTGCCCCACGAGTGTTTAGCTGAGCCCTCTGATGCATCAGGCATTGAACAGATATGGATGAGTTGTGGGCCATGTCCCACATGAGCTCACAGAGGGGAAGAGGAGAGGCAGGAACACTCGTAGGTCATTCTCCTGCACAGCTGTTGCTGCAGCACAGCTGAGGCCAGGAGAGCCAGGAAGGCCAAGGCTAGACTGGGCTGGGGAGGCATCAGGAAGAAGATGGTCTGTAGCTCCGCCTGAAGCATGGAGACCTGTGCCCCCTGCCTTCAGAGAGGACAAACCGAGAACATGATAAAGGGCAAAGAGTGAGGTGCATCTGCTCCCATTTTGCAGAGGCATTGGACTAACTTCAGGGGTCTCTCAGCGAAGGCACCAGCACCCGCTAGGCCTCTGCTCCCCATCTGTCACATGGAATGGCACAAAGAACTGCTGATGATCATGTGTGGAGTGTGTCAGGTGTTTTGTGTGGGCTGTCTTCGTGCTTAGGCAACTCTGTGACCAAGATGGTTCTCTGGTGCTGCTGTCTGCGCTGCAGGGTGGGCTTGGGGCACATGCAAGCCAGGCCCCCGGGTGGAGTGGCTCGGGCGGTGTTGCCATCTGAGATGTAGGATGTTCCCATTGCGTGGTCTGGGCTTCCCTACTGGATTTCAGAGACAGGGAAGGGAAATAGGAAGATTTAGACGTAGAGACAGCCATTGCAGTCATGGAGACTGAGATGAACGGGTCCATCTCAATGAATGAACACATTCATCTTGCAAATGGCTACGCTGGGAGCCAGAGAAGCAAAGTGATTTCACCCCAGTCTATGCAAGAGGTTAATGATGGAGTCTAATCCACTGAACCATGAGTGGGGTGGGGTTGGTCAGCTGGGGTCTGCAAACTCGGAACTTGGGGTCCTTTCCTCTGAAATGTGCCGTCTCTTGCTCACCAAGCTTTTGTTTTCTTGACTTTCCAAGTACCCACAGCTCTGGAATAGACCTCAGCAATTCTGTAAGTGGTGTTGACCACCTCGCCCTAGCTCCGCTGTGTCTTGGACAAGCCTGTGCCAATTTTGCTGGCTTCCACCTGAGGTCCAGTGGGTTTGAGGGGCTGCCCTGAGGCTCTAGGATGCTTAGACATCATCCAAGAAAGACTCTTAAAATGTACTACTGTGAATAACCAAGGTGACAAATCAAACAAGCCACCCTGTCCCAACCTTCAGGCCCTTTAAATCAGTGGCTGTCAAGTGTGATCCCTAGGCCAGCAGCAGTAACATCACTTGGGGACTTGTTAGAAATGCACATTCCTGGCCAGGCATGATAGCTCATGCCTGTAATTCCAGCACTTTTGAGAAGCCAAGGCAGGAGGATCTCTTGAGGCCAGAAGTTTGAGACCAGCCTTGGAAACATAGTGAGACACCATCATCTGTAAAAAACTAAAAACAAAATTTTTTTTTTTAAATTAGCTGGTGTGGTTGGCTCATGTCTATAGTCCCAGTTATTCAGGAGGATCCCTTGAGCCCTGGAGTTCAAGGCTGCAGTGAGCTGTGATCGCACCACTGCACTCTGGCTTGGGCCACAGCGTGAGACCCGGTCTGTAAAAGCAAAAAGTGTTGCAGATTCCTGGGCCCCATCTCTTGGCTGCTGACTCAGAAACTCGGGGGTGGAGCCCTACAGTCTGCGTTTTTAACAGTCCTCCAGGCACTTCTGATGATGCTCACTCCTGTGCTGCTCTCTTAAGCATCTCTCAGAGTGAGGGATAGTTTGTGGCTTTTCTGAAGCACACTCGCCGTCTTTTCCTTCCCAGGAGACCATCCCATGTTTCAGCTTGCCATTTGGGCAAACACCGGGTGGAGAAGGGGTAGATTGAGAGGAATGAAGAATCAGTGACCCCATGGTAGGAAAAGCTGTTTGCCTTGGCAAGTTTGCCGGGACTCAGAGCCAAGATTCAATCAATCCTGGTGATGGACTTTATTTATTCTATTCTTCTCTCTCTGCCTCCTGTGTAGGGTGGTGGTTGGGGGGTGAGGGGGACTGGGGGTGGAGGAGGCTAAGGTGCATACTGTGAAGTGGAGGGGCTACAGTTCTTCTCTGATCCACTCTGAGGCCCAAACCCTTGCTGCCCGAGGCACCTGCCTTCCCAGATGAAACCATGACAGGCAACTCTTTGCTCTCAGAGCAGGGCTTTCATTTTGCACCATTTGCTTAATTCAATTGGGATTTTAACAATCCAGGAAAT
>PVKV010000448.1:64027-176969 GCA_004027835.1 Alouatta palliata
GATGCTGCTGGTGTGTATGCATGGATGCTGCTGGTGTGTATGCATGGATGCTGCTGGTGTGTATGTATTGATGCTGCTGGTGTGTATGTATTGATGCTGCTGGTGTGTATGCATGGATGCTGCTGGTGTGTATACATGGATGCTGCTGGTGTGTATACATGGATGCTGCTGGTGTGTATGCATGGATACTGCTGGTGTGTATGTATTGATGCTGCTGGTGTGTATGTATTGATGCTGCAGGTGTGTATACATGGATGCTGCTTATGTGCATGCATGGATGCTGCTGGTGTGTATGCATTGATGCTCATGTGTATGCATCCATGCTGCTGGTGTGTATGCATTGATGCTCATGTGTATGCATTGACACTCATGTGTATGCATTGATGCTGCTGGTGTGTATGCATGGACGCTGCTGGTGTGTATGCACTGATGCTCATGTGTATGCATGGATGCTGCTGGTGTGTATGCATGGACGCTGCTGGTGTGTATGCATGGATGCTGCTGGTGTGTATACATGGACGCTACTGGTGTGTATGCATTGATGCTCATGTGTATGCATTGATGATGCTGGTGTGTATGCATTGATGCTGCTTGTGTGTATGCATTGATGCTCATGTGTATGCATTGACGCTGCTGGTGTGTATGCATGGACACCGCTGGTGTGTATGCATCAATGCTGCTGGTGTGTATGCATTGATGCTGGTGTTTTTGCATTGATGCTGCTGGTGTGTATGCATTGATGCTCATGTGTATGCATTGATGCTGCTGGTGTGTATGCATGGACACTGCTGGTGTGTATGCATCGACGCTGCTGATGTGTATGCATTGACGCTGCTGGTGTGTGTGCATTGACGCTGCTGGTTTGTGTGCATGGATGCTGCTGGTATGTGTGTATGGATGCTGCTGGTGTGTTTGCATGGATGCTGCTGGTGTGTTTGCATGGATGCTGCTGGTGTGTTTGCATGGATGCTGCTGGTGTGTATGCATGGATGCTGCTGGTGTGTTTGCATGGATGCTCATGTGTATGCATTGATGCTGCTGGTGTGTATGCATTGATAATGCTGGTGTGTATGCATTGACGCTGCTGGTGTGTATACATTGATGATGCTGATATGGGTGTGCACATGTGTACACGAGCCTGTGTGTGTGTGTGCATTCGTATGTGAGTACTGGGGAGAGGGCTCTACAAAGTTGCAGTCTCTACTCTCCTGCCTGGCTACCGTTCCAAGGTGTCTGGGGTCCAGAAAACAGGACAACTTCAGTTAAATAATTTGTTCCAAATGAGCCACTCAGGAGCATTTTCCACATGTGTTTTTTGGAAATGAGAGAAAAAGAAATCTGCTTTGGATCTTGTTTTTTTAGTTTTGTTTTTCTCATGTGTAACATATGTCCTGTACTCAGCAATGCATCTAAGTATGCAGCATGTGGCTTGTGGTCAGGTGAGAGAGGCTGAGTTATTGTGACACGGCACAAGCCCCCTTCTCTGCTAAACGAATTAATGATGCCAGACATCGGCTCCTGCTGGGAACAGAGGGGTCTGTTAAGCTGCCACTGCGAGGCCATTGTCAGGAGGACTTATCTGGGCCCTAGTGCTGCAAAGCCAGCTCACCATGGTGCCCAGACCTCTGCTGAGTGTTGGAAGGAGGCTGTGCCTGCTCACAGCCAAACGCCCTACCCAGCGCTGTTACGAATCTCATTTGCACAGTTGGACTTGGGGAGGTGCTTTCTGCCTTAGGCTTCAGAGTTGCTTACTCAAGACATGTGTGATCTGGGGCTGGGAGGCAGGAAATCAGTGCTGTGTCTTCATGGCTTAGTGAGGCTTTGGTATCTGAACAGACTTTTCCACCTGGAGGCTCTGTGGGGTAGGAGGGGTGAAGCAGGCCCATGGGACTGGTGCATTGGGGTGCCCGTCTGTGGGCTCTTCCCGATCAACCAAGCTGGGCTAAGCCACTTTTGTAGAGTTTACAGACTGGTGTGGTGGCTCACATCTTTGAGAGCACTTTGAGAGGCTGAGGTGGGAGGATCACTTGAGCTTAGGAGGTCGAGACCAACCTGGGAAAGAAGGAAAGATCCTGTTTCTACACAAAATTAAAAAAATTAGTTGGCTGTGGTACTGAATGCTTGTAGTCACAGCTACTCAGGAGGCTGAGGCTGAAGGATCACTTGAACCCAGAAGATCAAGGCTGCAGTGAACTATGATGGTGCCACTGCACTCCAGCCTGGGTGACACAGTGAGACCCTGTCTCTTAAAGAGTTTGCCAGTCTCACTGTGACTAGCTTGGCCTCTACTTCTCAGGTCATCTTGTTGGTAAAGAGAAAGCAATTTAGGGAAAAAGCAAATCTTTTAGGAATTAGAGTGTGTGGTCTGGTATCTGCCTCTTGGTAATTTTTTTTTTCTATTAGCACCTTTTGGAAAAAATGGATCCAGCTGCTTGCCCCATCATCCCAGATGGCCAGGCCCCTGTTCATCCCCCCTTGCTATCCTACTGGAGGGACTGTGGTGTAAAACACAAAGCTCTGGGCAGAGAGGCAGGGAGAGGCAGGTTCCAGACAGAGCTGAATGGTCTGGGACAAGTGGCTTCACTTCTGAGCATCGGCTGAACCAGGTTTAACGTCTCTTCTAGTTCTAAGTAAATGATTTGCATTCTAACCCACTTGATTTTTTTTTATCTTATCTGAAAAATGATGGAGATTGATGAAATCAGATTGACTGCCTCCCTCCTCCTCAAAAAAGAAAACAAAAGGAAACAACAAAAAGTTGCTTGAGAAAGCAGAATTCTTACTCAAACAAAACCTTAAGAATCCCTAAATATAGCCAAGTTGCTTTAGCTGAATGGAGGGTGAAGGATCTGGACATGTCCAGTCTCTGTATTGCCTTCATTATCTGACATTTTGTATTTATATTTTACATATGCTAACATTCTGTATTAGACTGTAAGTTTTTTACATTTTAAATTTTTGATTCAAAATAAATATAGTTTGAAAGGTAAATAGGAATGAAAGGTTTTTAACAAAAACTGCAGTTCCTGTCCTACCTCTAGTTACTGTGACCTAGAAGTAATAATTTTCAAGTATTTTTAGTGATTTCTTCATATTCAGCAAACTGGGGCAAATAAATAACATGCTTATAATTTGATTCCTTATTTTTAATATTTAGACATTCTTTGATTTTCTGTTATTGGTTAAAGATTTATCTCTTACACTGTCTTTCCGATATAGTTATATTACACTTTGATTAATATTCAGTGTTTATTATAATTATGTAAATATTATTTGCAGCTGAGCCATGTAGTGTACTGCATATTTATTTCCTTTCTTTTTACATCTTTTTGTTTTTCCTTGAGATAGTAACTGCCACATTTTATTTGCTCAGTTACTTAGGTTCATATTATGAATTCAGCCCCAAACTTTCTGGCAGATATGGATCAGGAAATCGGCCTGAGTTCTTTCCTGCCATTGGTCTGGGCTGATGGAGCTTTAGGCCTGTTTGTTAGACAGGGTTCTTCAGAGAAACAGAACCAGTAGGAGATGGGAGAGGGACTTCATTAGGGCCATTGGTTCACAGGATCAGAGAAGTCTCACGATAGGCTGTCTGCAAGCTGGAGAACGAGAGAAGCCTTGGAACAGTGCAGCCTCCTGTGTGAGGCTCAAAGCCTCAGAGCCCCCAGGAGGCCACTGGTGCAAGCCCCAAAGTCCCAGAGTTGAAAAATATGGAGTCTGACGTGCAAAGGCAGGAGGACAGAAACAGTCATTATCCTCTCCCTGCTTTACTCTGACTGTCCTTGCAGTCAGATTGGGTGGTGCCAGCCCACATTGAGGGCTGGGTCTTTCTCTCCCAGCCCACTGTCTGACATGTCAGTCTCCTCTGAAACACCCTCCTGGACACACGTGTCTCCAGCCTTCTCGGCATCCCTCAATCCAGGCTGACACCTACAATTAACCATCACAGCCTGCTGCACAGTTGTTCTGGAAAAAACCATCCTTTGCTTTTCCTTTCTTAAGTTAGACCAAGCCTTCCTTTTTTTTCTTAGGTTAGACTTTTGGTTTCTTGAATCCTATGTCTTGTTTAATTCTGCATTTTTAAAAATAGGTAAGTGAGATGATAGACATGCTAATTAGCTTGATTTAATCATTCCTTCTCGTATACACATATCACAACATCACATTGTAACCCGTAAGTGTATATAATTATTACTTTTCAATCAAAAGTAACATTAATAATGCTTCCTTTCTTTTTTTTTTTTTTTGAGACAGAGCCTTAACTCTGTTGCCCAGACTGGAGTGCAGTGGTGTGATTTCAGCTCACTGCAACCTCCGCCTCCCAAGTTCAAGCAATTCTCTTGCCTCAGCCTCCCTATTAGACTGGCCCACAGGTATGTGCCACCATGCCTGGGTAATTTTTTGTGTTTTTAGTAGGGACAGAGTTTTGCCATGTTGCCCAGGCTGGTCTGGAACTCCTGAGCTCAGGCAATCTGCCTGCCTCGGCCTCCTTAAGTGCTAGGATTACAGGTGTGAGCCACTGCACCTGGCTAGTAACACATTTTATAAATAAAAAAATTCTGCATTTTTGTAGAACACATCATTGAGTAGCTTCCTAAGAAAAGATACACTGGAGATGATGTTTTAAAACCGTTTAATGCCCGAAGATGTTTTTATTCTACTCTTGCATGCTGATTGATAGCTTGTCTCAGTATCAAATTTGGGAATTTTAAAGGCATTGATTCATTATCCTCCAGCTTCTAGTGTCACTATTGATAAATTCAGTGCAATTGGGATACTGATCCTTTGTATTAGATGTCTACTCTTTTCTCTTGAAGATTTCAAATGTTCTGTTTGCCTTTCATATTTCTAAATGCCATGATTCTTTGGGCTGGATGTTGTTTAACCTGAGGACTCACGTTCTTCATTTCTGGAAAGTTTTCTCGTATTATGTCTTCGATATTTTCTCCCATTTGTTTTCTTGGTTCTCTCTTGCTATAATACCTTTTTCTCAGACATTAAAAGTCTTGGATTGATACTTTATCTTTTTCTTTCCTCTCTTTCCCATCCCTTTGTTATTTTGTTCATCTTTTCAGGAAATTTCTTCAACCTTATCTTTAAAAAATTTTTAAAAAATATTTTTGAAAAAAAAAATTTTTTTGAGGCAGTCTGGCTCTGTCTCCTAGGCTGCAGTGCAGTGACCTGATCCCAGCTCACGGCAACCTCTGTCTCCTGAGTTCAAGTGATCCTCCTACCTTAGCCTCCCAAGTAGCTAGAATTATAGGCATGTGCCACCACACTGGCTAATTTTTGTATTTTCAGTAGAGATGAGGTTTTGCCATGCTTGCCAGGCTGGTCTGGTCTTCAACTCTTGGCCCCAAGTGATCTGCCTGCCTCAGCCTCCCAAAGTGCTGGGATTACAGGCATGAGCCACTGTTCCCCACCTCTTCAATGTTAATCTTAAAACCAGTTGATTTTCTGTTACTGAAGTGAAAGATTTCTCTCTTTTATGCTATCTTTCCAATATAGTTATATCACACTTTTGATTAATTTTGAATGTTTAATTTATAAGAATTATGTAAATATTATTTGCATCTGAGCCATGTAGTATACTGCATATTTATTTCCTTTTACATTTTTTTACTTGTATTGCATTTTATATTTTCTGTCTTATATTTTAAATTTCCAAGTAATCTTTCCTGATCTCTGAACATTCCTTTTAATAGCTTTTTGTTCTTGTTTTAGGAATACAAAGGTATTATCCAATTTTTTTATCATTTAAAACAATTGTTTTAAGGCAAGGTCTCACTCTCTTACCCAGGCTGGAGTGCAGGGGTGCAATCATAGCTCACTGCAGCCTCAATCTCCCCAAACTCAGGCGATCTTCTCACCCTGGCTTCCTGAGTAGCTGGGACTACAGGCATGCATAACCATGCCTGGCTAATTCTTTTTTTGGTAGAGATGGGCTCTCACTGTGTTGCCCAGGCTGGTCGCTAAGTCTTAGGTTCAAGTGATCTGCCTGCCTCAGCCTCCCAAAGTGCTGAGATTACAGGTGTGGGTCACCACGCCTGACCATATTATTTTCTAAAGTTTTTAAAAAATATTATTTTATGTACAGAGAGCTAGCATGGTTTCCTTCACTCGATGGATGCCTTGGCTAATCCATTCAAGGAAGATAACTTAGTCTAACGTAATGAAATCTATTTCCTGTGCGTACTGATGGAAACACTGGCAGCACATATGGAGACCGTAATGATAAGAGCAAGAAGCCTGGCTGAATTTTTTTGGGTGGCTCCAGGAGCGCTGCTGGTGACCCATCTTGCTTTTAGGACTGCAACAAGGCAAAAAGTAAAAAGCTTTTTAAATACTCCCTGTATTGCCTGTGTTATCTCTGAATTCTTTTTCTGCCTTTTCTGTTTTGTATGTTATGGTCTCTGTCATTCACATTTGGAGGCTTTCCTTAAATACCTGCCAGTCCTTGACTGCCCAGTTGAATTTAACCGTAAGATAGGAAGTTGGAAGCTCTTTGTGTACATGCAGGGTCTGTGATTTGTTGGGCCTTACTTGAGAATTTTGCGGAGGGTCCATAGGTCTTTTCTTTTGAACTATTGATGTAGAAGTAACTACGGTTTTTGCAATTCAAAGTAATGGCAAAAACTGGGATTCCTTTTGCAACAACCTAATAGTTTTAGAGAAAAATCACTTAATCCTCTGAAACAGGCATATAAGTGTAGTGTTCTAATAGCCGAATGTCTCATCCTTCACTTTGCAGACTTTCACATAACCCTTTGGTGTTCACACAGCAGCACTCTGTCCTCCTCTGTGTCTGGTGTACCCCAGCTGCCGGCTGTCTGCAGGTTCAAGCCTTCTTTTTTTTGAGATGGAGTCTTGCTCTGTCACCCAGACTGGAGTGCAGTGGTGCGATCTCAGCTCACTGCAGCCTCCACCTCCCAGGGTCAAGCGATTCTCCTGCCTCGGCCTCTCGAGTAGCTAGGACGATAGGCCTTCTGTATGGGATGAAGCCCATGGCTACTACTGGAGTTGATGAGGGCAGCCACCTGGACTCATGGCCCAGGAGAGTGTGTCTGAGTGTCCCTATGTGAACTTGATGCCAGTCCCAACATTGACAGCCTCTGTGATGGAGTGTCTGGGGCCCCCAGTTCAGGAGCATTTCTGGGACCTGCCAGGCAGATGGGCTGTTTCTTACTGGCATCGCTGTCTGCATTTTAGCTTTTATTCTCCCTTTCAAGCCAGATTCTACCATCCATTTGCTTTCTATTATACAAAATGTTGTTGATATGCTCGTTTCCTTTGCCACTTTGTTGCATGTGTTTATAACTTGTTTTTGACTATAATTTTAAACTGACTTCAAGAAGAGTGGCGATGATTTCATGTGCCCAGTCTAATATGTGTGGCTTGCGTGCCCAGGAGCGCCCCTTCGCACTCAGTCCAGAAGCTTGGTGGTATGGCTTCTCTCTTCTTTTCCCTTCTTACTGGATTTTAGGTCTCTGGAATTCACCCCCACCACTCTGGATCCTGGCCTCCGATGTGTTGATGTGCTCCCTTAATCACTCAGTTAAGTGCTGTGGTTTTCAGACTCACTATTATTTCTTTTTCTTTTCTTTTCTTTTTTTTTTTTTTGAGACAGAGTTTTGCTCTTTTTGCCCAGGCTGGAGTGCAATGGCACGATCTCGGCTCACTGCAAACTACACCTCCTGGGTTCAAGCGACTTTCCTGCCTCAGTCTCCCAAGTAGGGTTTGGGATTACAAGCATGCGCCACCACATCTGGATAATTTTGTGTTTTTGGTAGAGACGGGGTTTCTCCATGTTGGTCAGGCTGATCTTGAACTCCCAACCTCAGGTGATCTGCCCGCCTCGGCCTCCCAAAGTGTTGGGATTACAGGCATGAGCCACTGCGCCCAGCCAGACTCATTGTTAAACTCTTTAGCACTTAGGGTTGAGGGTGTTTCCTGCATTTAAATGTACCTTGTGGTTTTCATGACACTGGGCTGCCTGGTTTCCCAGCTGGGCCTCTCATAGCTTTTATAGTAACTCTTCCTTTTACCCCACGAAGGTTCTCCCTGGCGTTCCTCTTCCTCTCTGTACTTTACCTTTCATTACTACGATCATCTGCAATCAGACGAGTTACAAGACTGATTCCTAACGCAACCTCATGCCCGCCTTTCCCCTCAGACCCTTCCTGGACTCCTACAGCCATTGGACAGCACTGGTTATGAAATGACTGGCTCCGGGCCAATGGTTGCCTTACGTTCAAAGTCATGGGTCAGATGTCTTGGGCTTGGGAGGGTTGGAGGCACCATTCATAAAAGCAGGGAGTCAGGAGGAAGAGACAGCTTCGAAGAATGTGAGGGTTTGCGGTGATGTGTGATGACTTCTCATTTCAGCTTCCCAAACAGAGCCAGCCTTCTTGCGGAGTCTACCACGGAAGTATATTTTGTGTGCAAAACAGGTTTGGGTGACTGCAAGTAGAATGAAAGCTTAATGGCCTACTCAAGTGTAATGGATTATTTTAAGGTTTCCTGAGAAAGGCCCAGAGAGGCCCTTGTTGCAGCCCCGAATTCTGAGTTTTGAAAGTTGCTGGGGCTCTGGATTCTTGCTGCATTGATGCCTAGGTGGGAGTCATGTTCTACCCTTGGAGGATGTTAAATTGTTGCTTAAGAAAAAATATAAACCCAACATTTTCAAATTTTGGTTTTTTGTTTGGTTTTAGTTCAGGGTCAAGCTGTTACAGGGAGCTGAGATCCAGGGGCCCAGGTGGTAGTTCAGTTGTAGCTGTATCCTCCAGGCACAGCAGGGAAGCGTGGAGGGAGCACTGGGTAGGAACAGTGCTGGAGATAAGCTTTGCCATCTCCCAGAAGTACCCAGCAGGGGCTCCTCAGATGGTCAGTCCCCCAGGCCTGCAGTCGGATGGTGCTCTGTACTCTACAGAGAACTGAGGCTCAGAGTAGAACCCAGGACCCGGGACTCTATCCAGCTGTTGCCTCAGCGCTACCTTCTGGGGTTTCTCCTGTTTGCCCACCACCACCATTTGCATTGCAAATTCAGCCCATGGGCCACATTGCTGGGGCCCAGGCACTGTGAGCATGACGGGATGGGGTGGTGTGGGGCGGTGGTGATCAGCTCGGTGCTGCTCCCGGGCTAGCACCCACCCTCCCCTCTGCAGCCCTGGGATGTGGCGTGGTGGGGCTCTGCACACACACCCACAAGGGAAAATCCACCCGGGACAGCTTTTGATCTCTTCAACATGGTCGGTAATCTGCACCCCGAAAACAAACCCTTGAAAGACGGAAAGATGTTAGTAATTTCTGACCATATGTGCCTTCTTCCCTGCTCTCCCCACCTCAAAAAAAGAAAGGGGGCCAAGTGGCAAGACAAGAAGTAAAGTCTAATGTGTAACACATTCCCATCATCTGATTTCCCTCACTGCTCCCCCACCTATGTAAACTACATTCCTTTACACGGTCATGGCAAAGGAACATTAATTTTTGATCTGAGTTGTGATTAAAGGCAACACAATCAGAAGAGTGAAATAGTTTCCACTGAAGCAATATCATTTCTAACCGAGTCATGGTATGTATGGCAGGAGAGAGTGTGGTTTTGGGGTTAGGTGTGGGTTCTAATCCTGATTCTGTCTCTTACAAACTGTGGCCTCATGCTGTTGTTACTTAACCTGAGTCCTTCTCCTTGATTGTAATAAAGTACTATTGATGCCTTTTTTTTTTTTTGTTTTAAAGAGGCAGAGTTTCTCTCATGTTGCCCAGGCTGGAGTGCAATGGTGCGATCTTGGCTCACTGCTACCTCTGCCTCCCGGGTTCAAGCGATTCTCCTGCCTCAGCCTTCTGAGTAGCTGGGGTTGTGGGATTGCAGGGATGCGCCACCACGCCCAGCTAATTTTGTATTTTTAGTAGAGACGGGGTTTCTCCAGGCTGGTCTTGAACTTGTGACCTCAGGTGATCCACATGCCTCGGCCTCCCAAAGTGCTGGGATTACAGGCATGAGCCACCGTGCCTGGCCTTTTGATGCCTTCTTAACACGGTTGCGGGGAGTATTAAATAAGGAGTCATAGACAGACGTATCCCATTCTCATCTGCAGAGCCCAGCATGCGGTGGGTACTGTATTATGATGGCTCACTTCTCTGCAGAAAAGAGGGCTTTTTCTTTGTCATTTGGAGCATGCATTAATTTCTCCTGGTGATGTCTTTGTATGCTCTTACAGCAATGCTTGGTTCTAGCCTTAGACTTTGGGAAGGAGGTTTGCGCTTTTCTGGTGACCTGAGGCCACATCTTGGAGAGTCTTATGAAAGGAGCGGAATTGTTCTTACTCTTTTGAAAGTATGCAGCGCTCTTTGCAGCCTTTCTTTGAGATGTGATTTCTACCATTCCCACTGGCTCTGTTTTGCAGAGCGATGGCAGAGAGGGAGCCAGCCTGCCTTTCCCTAGGCCTGGGCAGTGAGAGTCTTCTTACTGGTCTCTCACTCCACCCCACTGAGAACTTTTCTTATTCAGTGAGCCACAGACTAGAGCAGGGGCAGTCTTTTCCCATGTGAACCCCCAGGTACAAGATTCGTGAGCCAGCCGTGGAAGCTGAACCAGGAGTGGGCCTGAGTGGGTGTGTCGGGGCGAGGCTGTGGGGGGATCTCTGCTGCTTTCCATGAATGGCACTCCCACTTGCCGGTCCCCACTGTGCTCTGTCCTCAGTAGGGGTGGGGTCCAGCCTAACTGGGAGACTGGGACTAGGCTGGTCCAGGCTGGGGGAGGGGTGTGAAGAAGGCGCTTGCTGGGGAGCTGTGCACAGCCCACTCCCATGTGTGCTGGGAAGCATGGAGTAGCCTGGGAGGGCAGTGCTCATTTTCAGCTGGAGAATTCTGCTCACTGGGGCCTTATTCCTATCCCCTCTGCCACCCTTAGGGTGAGACATTGCAGGCCTGGGGTCATAATGGGCCTCAGCATGAAGAACTCTTACGGTAAGAAAGCAGAGGGAGACCGTCTGATTTACTGACTTTGACACATTCATGAAAGATTTCTTCCTAGCACTCTTTTCTCCTCTTCCATATTCTGGGTTAGCCAAAGGAATGCCTTTCTAGTCAACTCAGTATTAAATAATAGGCCAGTCATGGCTCACCCCTGTAATCCCAGCACTTTGGGAGGCCAAGGCAGGAGGATTGCTAGAGGCCAGAAGTTTGAGACCAGCCTGGGCAACATAGCAAGACCCTATCTCTACAAAAAATGAAAGTGAAAAAATCAGCCGAGCATGGTGGCATGCACCTGTAGTCCTGGCTGAGCCAGGAGGATCTCTTGAACCCAGGAATTCAAGGCAGCACCACTACCCTCTAGCTTGGGCAACAGAGTGGGACCCTGTCTCTAATAGTTAAAATAAAATATTACATAATAACACTTTCACAAATGCAATTTCTCCTTTGCCAGAGAAGTCTTTTTCAACCAGGAGGTACTCTTTTGCCATTTCGTAAGTGAAGTCATTTTGAAACGTAGGTGAAACTGGGAGGAGGGTCTGAGCTCCTCCCCCTGATTTTCTGGGTCCATTCAATCAGTACTCCAAGTTTGAGGTTCAGTCTAAAGAATTTTGGAAGCATAGAGTCAGCATGGATAACATGTAGATTTAAAAGTGCACATTTAGACATGGGTTTCAACTTAGGATTAGTGACTTCAGGCAAGTCAACCCCCTGTGCCTCCGTTTTCTCATCTATTAGATGGGAAAATAATTATACCTTCCTTCTGGAGTTGTTAGATGAGGAAAGACACAGAAAATACTTAGCTCATGTCCTGGCAGGTCACATGCTTTCACAGTTGTTAGCCACTGTGATTGAGTTCAGGTTCAAGAGTTTCCTCAGTGTGTGTGGGCAGAAGCCTTGCGTTATTAAAAAGAGGGGGCTTAGTAATTTTGAATTAAAAAGAATTCAGAGGATAGACAAATTATGTGGTGACTGGCACCTAGAAAGTGATTTCTAAGTCCTTTGGGAATATCTGGGGCTGGTCAGTGTTAGAGGGAAATTGATTGTATCAGCGACACCATTCGTTCATAGAGCGTGTCCACACTCATTTATCTTCATCAGTAGCCCCTGTGGAGTCATCACTACAGGATGTGACTCAGAGGTTCAAACTGTTCACTCTGCATCCATTGGGACAGAGGAAAGAGAAAGTAGAGTTGGTAGGTGGGCTGGTTTTCCCTTTCTGCTGGGGGTTGAGAGGAGAAGCAGCCCTGGTACCATATTGGATTTGAAGAGAGCTCATCACCTGGATTTATCAATTAGGACTTAACCAGGACTTGCTGTAATCTGCCGAGAAGTCAGAATAGATTTAGATTTTGTGTGGGTCTCCTCAGTTGGTAGAACAGTGGGGATTGGTGATTGACTAGCGATTGACTGATATTAGCAGTACCTGCTATCTTACTGCCATGGAGAGGCAGTAGTAGAAACTGATTTTTCCCATGCCGTGGTTGGACGTTGATGTTTAATGCAGCAAGCATGACAACTTGAAATAATCTTGAACTTTCCCTTGCTGAGTGTGCACACATAGTTCTGCCTGTCATTTTATAGGACCCAGCTTTCAAGGAATTGTAGGTCTTTCAATGTTAAAATACTCAACTAATAACTTGCTCTTTAAAACAAAACCAAACAAAAAGAAACCCTCATGGCCCCGCATGGTGGCTCATGCCTGTAATCCCAACACTTTAGGAGGCTGAGGAGGGACGATTTATTGAGTCCAGGAGTTCTGGGCAACATAGTGAGACCCATCTCTTAAAAAAAAAAATAAGGCAGGTGTGATGATGTGTGCCTGTTGTCCCCGCTACCTGTGAGGCTGAGGTGGGAGAATTACTTGAGCCTGGGAGTTTGAGGCTGCAGTGAGCTGAGACTGAAACACTGCACTGAAGCCTGGGCAACAGAGTGAGACCCTGCCTCCACAACGACATCAACAAAAAACAAAAACACTCAGATTTTTTTTCTCTGAATGCTGAGATCAATAGCATCAGATCATGTGGATTAAATTGGGTTATAGGACACTTTCTTCTCTTAAAGCAGTGCATGATATTCTGAGTCGCTGGGTTTTTAAAAAGATCAATGTGATTTAGTTTTGTTATTTGAGGATCTTCTGGCACCGGTGGCCATTGCAAAGATACCACTGGATACCACAGAAATGGCAGAATGAGTAACTGAGGCCTTGGTTTTTTTTTTTTTTTTGAGATGGAGTCTTGCTCAGGCTGGAGTGCAGTGGCGCGATCTCGGCTCACTGCAACATCCGTCCCCCTGGGTTCAAGCGATTCTCCTGCCTCAGCCTCCTGAGTAGCTGGGATTACAGGCGCCCACCACCATGCCTGGCTAATTTTTGTATTTTTAGTAAAGATGGGGTTTCACCATGTAGGTCAGGCTGGTCTCAAACTCCTGACCTCAGGTGATCCACCCGTCTTGGCCTCCCAAAGTGCTGGGATTACAGACCCTGGATTTTATGGATCAAACTGCCTCTTTCTTGACTTGTTACTTGCCTTTCATTTTCTGCTCCACTTCAGCTGTACGCTTGGGTCATTGTTTTAGTTGAAAAACTGTGTTCTACAGTAAACACTGGAGATGCCAAAAGACATGCCGTGGGGTGGCGGACACTGTGTTTGCTGCTTGGGCGATGGGATTATTAGAAGCTCAAACCTCAGCATCATGCAATATACCCATGAAACCAACTCTGCACGTGCGCCCCTGAATCTAAAATTTAAAAAAATTTAAAAGAAGAAAGTGTAAGCAAAACAATAAAATAATAAAATGCACTCACTTGGAGGATCAAACAAAAAAGCTGCATTCTAAATGCTTTGTCTTCCCCTTTTCTTCTGTCTTCTCCAACTCTAGCACTGAGAATGAAAATAAAAGAGGTGAAAAAAGAAAACGGCGACAAAAAGATTGTCCCCAAGAAGAAGAAGCCCCTGAAGTTGGGGCCCATCAAAAAGAAGGACCTGAAGAAGCTCGTGCTGTACCTGAAGAACGGGGCTGACTGTCCCTGCCACCAGCTGGACAACCTCAGCCACCACTTCCTCATCATGGGCCGCAAGGTGAAGAGCCAGTACTTGCTGACGGCCATCCACAAGTGGGACAAGAAAAACAAGGAGTTCAAAAACTTCATGAAGAAAATGAAAAACCACGAGTGTCCCACCTTTCAATCGGTGTTTAAGTGATTCTCACGGGGGCGGGGTGGGGAGGGAGCCTCAGGTGGGGGGGCGGGGGGACAGCGCCCCAGGAACCCGGTGGGTCACACACACGCACTGCGCCTGTCAGTAGTGGACATTGTAATCCAGATGGCTTGTTATTGCAGTATCCTGCTCCCTTCCCTCCATAGCCACGCTCCAGACCCCAGGGTAGCCACGGCCGGGTAAGGCAAGGGCCATTTAGATTAGGAAGGCTTTCAAGATCCAGTAGGCAGAGCGGCAGCCACCGCACAGGAGGAGGCGACAAACCATTTCCACCAGCGACGCAGCCACTAAAGTACGAAAAGGGGGACTGGGCAGAAAGCGAAAGCCAGCAGAACAAACTCCGTTTTGCAACTTGTGGCTGTTGGTCTACTGGCTGATCTATGCCCTTCAGCTAGAACATTCTAATAATTGGTAAGTCACGTTGCTTTCAGGTCCAGAGTAGTTTCTTACTGTCTGCTTTAGATGGAAACACACATACCACACTTAGAATCAAGGTCAAGCCCAGAAAGTGATAAGCGCAGGGAGGAAAAGTGCAAGTCCATTACGTAATAGTGACAGCAAAGGGACCAGGGAGAGGCATCGCCGGCTCTGCCCACCGTCTTTCCTTGTGATTGTCTTTGGATCCCAATCAGCCAGTCTCAGATGCTCTGAAAGTTCAGTTTCTATGAGCCCAGGGCACAATCTTATCCCGCAGACATGTGGAGGGGCAGCCTGTGCCTGCCTTTGTGTCAGAAAAAGGAAACCACACTGAACCTGAGAAAGATGGCGATTTTTGGGCTGAGAAGGCAATGTCTGGTAGTTTTCAAAACACATAGCTAAAAAAGAAACAGTTGAAAAAAATTTTTTAGAACAGTTCAGCAAATTGCTAGTCAGGGCAAATTGTAAAATTGGGTGAAAAGCTTAGGATTCTAATCTCACGTTTGTTCCTTTTCACATTTTTAAAAGAACGATGACAAACACCCACTGATGTTTCAAGGTTTTAAAAAAGTCTACATTGAGCATTTGAAAGTTGTGCTAGAACAAGCTCTCCTGATCCGTCCGAGGCTGCTTTTCCGAAGAGCAGTTCTCCCCAGGCATTTTCCAAGGGAGGCGGATTTCCCTGGTGGTGCAGCCGGAGCCGTGTGGCTCTCCTTCCTGAGGAGTCCTTGTTTGCCCTAGAACCTGACACCCCTAGGCAAAACTCACGATGCTTTCCGTTCATTTCTTTCCAGTAAGGAAATAATCCTTTGAACTTGATTGCCTATAGATCAAAGAAATTCGAAACAGCCTGCCTGTCTGTACCCCTGCACTTTTTACATATGCTTTTTCACTTCTGCAGATGGAAAGTTGACATGGGTGGGGTGTCCCCATCCAGGGAGAGAGTTTCAAAGACAAACCATCTCTGCAGCTTTTCCCAAGTGCCCTGAGATATTTCTCAAAGCCCTTATGTTTTATCAGCGATGTACATAAAAGCCAGTTCACTTCGACAAATTTACCCCTCTTGTCCAGTGTAGAGGAAGTAGTTCTAAAAAAATTCATATTAATTTCTTTCCCCAAAGCCGGATTCTTAATTCTCTGCAACACTTTGAGGACCTTTCTGATTGTCCATCTGGGCCAATGCTTATACCCAGTGAGGATGCTGCAGTGAGGCTGTAAAGTGGCTGCCTGTGGCCCTGGACTGACCTGGAGGAAGGGATGGTAGATTCTGTTAACTCTTGAAGATTCCAGTATGAAATCAGCATGTCCACCTAATTATCTACCTGAGAGTTATCCTGATATAATTAACCGCTCACAATTAGTGATCCTATCCTTTTAATGCTTTTTTTGTGGGGTTCTCTCTGACCTTTCATCCTAAAGTGCTGGGGACCTTAAGTGATTTGCCTGTAATTTTGGATGATTAAGAAAATGTGTATATATATTAGCCAATTAGAAATATTCTACTTTTCTGTTGTCAAATTCAGAGCAAGTTCCTGAGTGCACGGATCTGGGTCTTAGTTCTGGTTGATTTCACTCAAGTATTTAGTGCTCATATGTATCTGCCCATTTTGACAAAGTGCCTCATGCAACCAGGCCCTCTCTCTGTGGCAGAGTCCTTAGTGGCAGAGTCCTTAGTGGAGGGGTTTATCTGGGACGTTAGCAATCACCACAGAGTATGGAAGGGCAGGTGACTGCTGTGTAGCTCTCTAAATGGGAATTCTCAGGTAGGAAGTGACAGCTTCAGAAAGAGCTCAGAATGAATTGGAAATGTGAATCACAGCTGTGGATTTTACCACCGCCTCAGAGACCTAGGACTTTTTGAGTTTCATTAGTTACTTTAAGGAAGATTTTAGACCCATAGCTGCTTCGTCTCTATCACATCAGCAATTTCAGAACCAAAAGGGAGGCTCTCTGCAGGTCCAGAGCTACACTATCACGAACCTTTGTTTTTCTCCACAAAGTATCTAACAAAACCAACGTGCAGACTCATCAGCCTGGTCATTGGTTTCCCAGAAGGACGTCTGCATGTGATTTGCCAATTATCACTAGGGCCAAGGTGGGATTTGTAAAGCTTTACAATAATCATTCTGGATAGAGTCCTGGGAGGTCCTTGGCAGAACTCAGTTACATCTTAGAAGAGTATTTGTAGTTATCTTAGAATATAGCATGGGAGGCGAGGATTCCAAGAACATTTTATTTTTAAAATATCCTGTGTAACACTTGGCTCTTGGTGCCTGTGGGTTAGCAGCGAGTTCTCCCCAGGGCAGAATTCAATCAGAGCTCCAGTTTGCATTTGGATGTATAAATTACAGCAATCCCCTTTCCCAAACCTAAAATCTGTTTTTCTCATCAGACTCCGATTAACCAGTTGCTGTGTCGTAACTTCATAGATGCAGGAGGCTCAGGCGATCTGTTTCAGGAGAGCACCCTAGGCAGCCTGCAGGGAATAACGTACTGGCCATTCTGACCTGTCACCAGCAGATACACAGGACACGGATGAAGTTCCCGTTCCCTCTAGTTTCTTTCTGTAGTACTCCTCTTGTAGAGCCTAAGTCTCTTACAAAAGCTTTGAATACTGTGAAAATGTTTTTACATTCCATTTCACTTGTGTTGTTTTTTTAACTGCATTTTACCAGATGTTTTGATGTTATCGCTTATGTTAGTAGTAATTCCCGTATGTGTTCATTTTATTTTCATGCTTTTCCAGCCATGTATCAATATTCACTTGACTAAAATCACTCAATTAATCAACAATACTGTGAGCTGTGACTTTTTTCCCCTAGCCAGCCAGCCATACACTCCTCACCCTCTCCAGCGAAGCACACGTATCTTCTTCCTCTTGAGTTTCTTCAGTGATGCTTTCTGGTCCCAGTTCAATAGCTTGCAAATGGTAACTGGGTGTGGGTGGGCTGAAGGAGAACTTGGGAGGCACTGCAGGCTACCGGTGGCCCCCACACTCCCATTTACCATCTGCTCCTAGAAATAACTTCCAGAAGTGTTTCTCCTGGCTGTGTGTGTTTCAGATCAGAGAGGTTAAATGCTTGCTCTACAAGAATGTAGCTTTCAGCCCTGCCTGGATTTCTTTTCCATGTTTCTCGTGGAAACATGCTCTTTCCCCTCCGGCTCAACTCAATGTTAGAATTACCAACTAGAATTGGAAAACTTGTTTGTATCTGGAGTCTTAGACCCACAGGAGGCCTTGGAGAGGAATATATCCATCCACCCTGTTAATGTAAGATGGGACTATGGCTGGGATTTCCCAACTAGTGTGGGACTCCCAGGTCACTCGCCTGGTTGGAATGAGAACCAGGGGCTCCTGCATCCCAGTTGCGTAGGTATGACGTCTGCGCTTCCCACCGAGCTTCCCTTTGAACTCAGAATGCTGCTCTGTGCCCAGCCCAAGCTGTTTCATATTAGGGTCTGTGCTTCTTGCCTAAGGAATTCTTCCACGTGACTTCTAATTCTGCAAACAATTATAGTGACGGCTTCAGTGAACATAGTTCCTTGATCAATAAGTCACCTCCAAACCACAGACAACCGGCAGTTTTACCCAGAAGTGATAAAATATTCCCAAGTTACCCAAATCCACACCCAAGCACAGGGATACAACTTTTTTTTTTTAAGGCGTGTTATGAAAACTTGTGAACATTCTATCAAAGTCATTCTCCAGTCCAGAAAGATTCTCCCATACTAATGTACCTGACTGGTGAAATAGATGCTAGCCCAGCCAAGGAAAATGCCCGTATTTTTCCTTTTAGTTCCCCTGTGGTTAATAAGAAAGGACATTTAGTTAGGCTGAGTGGAGATGTCCTTGTCACCCCCCACTGAAGCCCACCACCATGATCACCATTTCTCATTTTTTTAAAGTCTGCAAAAGGATGATGAAGTGTGTGCAAAGGTATCTCAGCTCCAGCTGCTGGAGTCACCATGGAGTGTGGCGTACCCAAGGGTCAGGCCTGCTTGAGGCTTGTGCCTCAGAGATGCTGGCAGTACTTGGAACCACAGGCTTGCCTCAAGCTGCATGGCACCCATACCTCTTTAATGAGCAATTTCGGTGCTTCCCTAGGCAGGAGGTATAAAAGACGAAGGGATACAGACTTAGGTTGCTCTTAACTTTGAAGGTTATCTCTCCACCTTGGGTCCAGAAGTCTAGCAATTCACCTTTGCTCCTGAGGGAGGGACACTGCACTAATCATCCAATAGGAATTGAAGGGCAGAGGGAGAATCGTTCTTAAATTTCAGCCTATATGAGTATCATCAAGGGGAGCTTGCTGACATGCGGGTCTTGGCTCCCACCGCCAGACATCCCGATTGGGAAAGTTTGGGACGGTTGGTAAAGGGGCTCTAGAACCAAGGCGCTAGGCTTCTCTGATGCCAGCAGTCCACGGGAGCTTACTTTGCAAAACATTCTCACAGGACCTGTGTGGCTTGGGGATGAGAGGCAGGAGGTCATTGTGTTGTCTCCCTCTCCCCACACCCACACTTCATATTGCCGCAGTCCTTTCTGAAGCTCCATGAGTTCATCTTACCTGGCTTCAGTTAGTAGAGGCAAGTTAAATGCAGGGGGAATGAGCCCTCTTTCCCAATGCGGGGTACATTTGGCCGTCCAAGGAGTGTTTCTCACATTTTAATATGTATGTGAGTCACTAGAGACCAGCGTTAAAGTGCTGATTCTGTTGGGTAAGTCTGAGGTGGGCTTGAATTCTGCATTTCTTTTCTATTTTTTTCCTCATTTTTTTTTCCTGGTTTTATTTGTATAAAGACAAACATGGCCTATCCAATGGAGCTTTCGTCAAATAATCCATAAGTACCTAAAGTACACATGACTCACAACCTTTAATACCAAAAAAGCTTATTTTTCTTAATCCAAAGATCACTTTATATAATTTTTTTTTTTGCGAACGACTAGTTGGTCATATTAACATTTGAATAATCTTTAAAAAATTTTAAATATGAATTTTGGATTGGGGGCACATGTGCAGCTTTATTTCAAGGGTAAAGTGCATGATGCTGAGATTTGGGCTTCTATTGATCCTATCACTCAGACAATGAACATAGTACCTAATAGGAAGCGTTCCAGTTCTTGCCCTCTTTTCCCTTCCCCTTTTTGGAGTCCCCAGAGTCTATTCTCTCTATCTTTATGTCCATGTGGACCCATTATTTAGCTCCCACTTATAAGTAAGAACGTGGCATTTGGATGTGACTGCAAAGGACATGATTTTGTTCTTTTTTATGGCTGTGCAGTATTCCGTAGCATATATGTACCAGGTTTCCTTGGGTACCCAGGGTGAGGCTGAAACTGCCAGTGTGCAGAGTACTTTGGGTAGGCAAGCTCTAACAGGAAATGAGAATGGCTGATGGTTTCAGGTGCGTCCTCACCCGTTACAGCATCACCATCTCTAGGGTCAGCACAGCTCATCTCCTAGGGACTCTAAATATTGACATGCTTTGGAATGGGAAGAAAATCGAACCAGAGAGTCACGCTTATAATCCCAAAGTTGGGTCTGATCTTCTCAATGCACCCATTAGATTTCATTCTTATCCCAGACTTAACGGTTGATTCTTTTCCCTTAGACTGTGCTCACAGATTATGGGAACTCACAGGTCCCTTCATTTCCCCCCCCATGCCCCCCGCCTATTAGCATTCTGGACTGTGCCCTTTACCAAACTTTCCAGTGCCCAGCCCACATCCCCAGACCCACCAAGAGTTAACTAACTGGTGATATTTACCTGGACGGCTGAAGTGATATAGGAATTTGACAACATAATTGGGACTTTTCCTGTTCCATTTGCTTATGTCTGGGCAGTTTCAAACTCAGGTTATGGGAGGAGCCACGAAAGAGAGGGGAAATTGAAGTCTTTGGAGGGAAAATCCCACCCCTGATGCACTGAGGACAGCCTGTTGCCTGGGCTGATTTACTAGGGGAGCAGAAGGTAGGAATTGCTGTCAGCAAGGTCTAAGGGAGGCCACTTGTTGCAGGTTTGGAAAAGATGGGCACCAGAGCAAGCTCCGAATAGGAGCAGATAGCTCCTGTGTCTTCATACATCTGTGGACTATTTAGATAAAAAGGGGTTGTACCTAATCCTGGAGAGAGTTGTTTGCTTAAGTAAAGGAAGGGAAAGCTGCATGTGTGTGTGTTTAAGGGGAGAAGGAGGAGGTGGGAAGAAGGAGAAAGGGGCCAGGAATTTTTTCACAGCTGAAACCCACCACGGGGTTATCATTAGGATGACCTTCCCATCACCTGAGCAACACACGACTGGTGGATGGGGGCTGGTGAGGAAGGAGTCAGGATCCAATTCCCAGGATTTCAGCTAAGTTTTGATGTGGCAGTTGCAAGCCCTAAGGAGTTCTTACCTCCCCCTTCCCTGGAGTGCCCGAGTCCACAGTCCTATAGCTGTGTATCCTCAGGAAGCCTGCCCAATGGCTTGCCAGGTGGGATCCAGGGCTCCAGCTTCTCTGAGATCCCTGGTGTCAGGGCTTACATATAAATAATGCAGTCAGAACCCAGAGCTTGTCGGCATGGAAGCAGTGAAAAAGGAATGCTTATGTACCGTTGATGGGAATATAAATTAGTATAACCTCTATGGAAAACAGTATGGAGATTTCTCAATGAACTAAGAACTACCGTTCCATCTAGCAATCCTACTGCTGGGCATCTCCCTAAAGGAAAAGAAGTCATTATATCAAAAAAACACCTGCACCTGTATGTTCATTACAGTACAATTCACAACCTAAGTGCCCGTCAACCAATGAGTGAATATAGAAAATGTGGTATATATATACCATGAAATACTACTCAGCCATAAACAGTGAAATCACGTCTTTTGCAGCAACTTGCATGGAGCTGGAGGCCAGTATCCTAAGTAACTCAGGAATAGAAAAGCAAATACCGGCATATTCTTACTTATAAATGGAAGCTATGCTGTGGGCACACAGGGGCACCAGAGTGGTATAATGGACATTGGAGACTCACAAGAGCAGAGGGTGGGAGTGGGATGAGGAATGAGAAATTACCTACTGGGTATAGTGTACACTGTGTGGGTGACGGTTACACTAAAAGGACAGACTTCACTATACAATCATCCATGTAACCAAAAACTATCTGTACCCCTACATCTATTGAAATAAAAAAAACTCCAAACTGCACATTAAATTTCCTTCTAGGGAAGAGAATTAGAAAGAAAGCAAGAGGTTCTGCTAAAATGCTTTGCACATGATCCCATCTCTGTTGTACTTTTTACTTTAGTTTTATTTATTCATTTATTTTGAGTCAGGGTTTTGATCTGTCACCCAGGCTGGAGTGGAGAGCTGTGGTCTTGGCTCACTGTAGCCTTAACCTTCCAGGCTCAGAAAATCCTTCCACCTCAGCCTTCAGATTAACTGGTACTATAGGCATGAGCCACTGATCCTGGCTAATTTTTAAATTTTTTTGTAGAGACAAGTCTCACTATGTTGCTCAGGCTGATCTCGAACCCCTGGGCTCGAGCAATCCTCCCGCCTCCACCTCCCAAAGTGTTGGGATTACAGGCATGAGCCACCCTCCTTGGCCATCTACTGCACTTTTTAATGATTTATACTAGCATCTGCTGTCATTGTACCTGGGAATGGATTGAGGGTGGAAGGGTGGTTTAGGGGCCTCGGTTTCTATTTTCCCCAGTTCTCTGGGGAGCTTATGCAGATCTGGGTAATCTTGCCCCATCAATTAGATGAGCAGGCCTGTCATCTGAAGGAATAAAGAGATCACATGCCACAACCCAACCCATAACCCAAGTGCCTATTTCACAATGTGGCCCAAGGACAACCAGGGTGGGTTCCACAAAATTAGCTGGATTCCTCCGGGGTCAGTGCTCCCTCCCAAGGGCTGAGGCCATGGGAATCCAAACCTGGTTGCTAGGCTCGGCAGGTTACTCTATGACTCCTAGCAGCGCAAATCAGGCTCCCAGCTGGGCCAGGCTTGAAGGAGGCCCCAAGGCCCCTACAGAAGAGTAGGAGCAGGAGGCAGCTGGCTAGAGAAAAACATAAGCACCAGCCTGTGAATTGCAATGTATATCAGCGTGAAGACTTGATAGCTCTGCTCCCCCGTTGCCAACCACTGCCCGCAGAAACTCCCTGCATCCTCTCCAGATTTCCCCAGGCTGCCGCCTTATTTTCAGATGCCTCCTCCCTGCAGTGCCAGAACTGACAGCTATGCATGAGAAACACAGGCTGGAGATGGAAGAGGAAGGCATCCCGTAAAGGAGACTGAAGAGGTGTGCACAAGGACCCAGAGACTTGCACTGATTTTCACTCAGCCGAGGGGAGGAAATGATTTACCTTTCAAACTCTAGAAACCAGCTTAACCATGCTGTGGATCTTGATGAGGAAAACAAGGAAAGCTGGTGTGTCCTGGTCCATTTGGCTCCCCACAAAATATTTATTTCCTAGGCCCTCTTTATTAGAAACCTGCTTCTGCCCTGAGTTGGAGAAGACGGGTCTTTTCCCCTGCTGTGTACATTATCCCACAATCCTGAGACTGAACCTCCAGCAGGGCCAGAGAAAATCCTCTACAATTTTCTGTTTCCTCCCTGCCTGGTGGATGGAAACCAGTTTGCTCAGGAGAAGTGGTTTCTACTGCAGGGGTAAGAGATCCGGCTTCTAAGTCAAGTCAAAATCATGTGTTACACACACACACACACACACACACATACACACACACAGTTGCCCAGGGAAAGGGTCACAACTCTGTCCCAGGAGGACAATTTGTTTTAAGGTGCAAGCTGCCCTGGTCTGAATTTGTTACTCTCATTTTTATAATCACTGTTGTGTTCCAGTTGTTGTAAGTGGCGCTGGAAATGTTTGTTCTCATGTAATTGCTTGTTTCCTACTGAAATTTCCATGTCAGATCCTTTCATTGTTCTCAGTATCGCTTGCCTCCCATTCTGTGGGGTTGGCATGAATTATCCTAGCGGTGCAGCTGGCAGGGCATGTGAGCACCACTCTGCTCAGTCCTGATCCAGCTGAGGACGGCTGGGGGAGCCGGTCCTGGCTGCTGGGCCAAACACTGGGATGAGAGAGACTTGACAAGGGCCTGGCCTGACTCCTGATGCTGGACGAGGCCAAATTTGGAGTGCATTTTGTACCCCCACCCCCAAGTATTTCAGAGGAAATGTGACCCTTGTGTTTCTGATTCATGTGCACTTAACTCGTTAAAACGTTGATTTACAAAGGGTGGGTGATGTCCAAACAAATCTCTGGAGCCTCAAATCCAAGCCAGCCTTTATTTTTTCCTTGGTGACTTTTTGTGGGGAGGGTAGGTAGAGAGAAGGAATCAAAGATTTTGTCTTTGATTGAGAAGTTACATTCCGACGGGAATGAAACTTGGACCCAGCAGGCAGGAACAGGGACCCAGACCTTTGGAATTGATTGGGTTCTCTATTGCACAACTTATGTGCTTCCAGACCTAATCAGAACCACCTGGATTTCCTCAAGGCTCATCACTGTCCACGCTGCACGAAGCATTTGAACTTGACCTGTGCTGAAATTGAGCCAGGGTACATAAAATGAAAGCCCAGCATCCACTTACAGGAATAAATGTACATCTGCAGAGAGGACTTGGAATTCTGCAAAAAACACCCTGAGCTTGGCGCTTCTCTTCTTCACCTGAAATTCTAGCAACTACCTCCCACGAACATTAATTTACTCCTTTACAAATCCCCCCAAGAACTCGGGGTGTACTTTTCATAAGGTGCACATGAAACCTGTCTGAAATGGGGCAAGGGATGGTGACATTGGTGACATGTTATAAATTCAGCCATTGTGTCTTCTTGGGCCTCCAAACTGCTTTAGAAGGCCCTGGGCTTTTGCCCATTTATTATTTCTTATTTATTTATTTATTTATTTATGGAACCAGGTCTTGGTCTGTTGCCCTGGGCTGGAGTGCAGTGGTGTGATCATAGCTCACTGTAGCCTCAAACCCCTGGGCTCAAGCAGTCCTCCCATCTCAGCCTCCCAAGCAGCTGGGACTACAGGAGTGCATCACCATGCAGCTAATTTTTGTATTTTTGTAGAGATGGCATCTTGCAATGTTGCCCAGGCTGGTCTCCAACTCCAGCTATCTTCCTGCCTTGCGCCACCATGCCCAACCCATTTATCATTTCTTTTAGGAGAGGAATGTAAAAAAAAAAAAAAAAAGTATCCCTGCACTGGTGTGGGAAGAGCACATCCCTTTTTTAGGGTGAGTGTGTGTGGATGTTTGGGTGTCTGTGTATGTGTGGGTGCGTATCAGTGTCAGCGTGTGTGGGTGTTGGCACTGGGATGTGTGCTTGTGTTTGTGTTGGTGTGTGGATGTGCAACGTGGCTCCAGCACCAGGCCACTGAGACTTCCCCTCCTTTCTAGCCCCTCTCCTACAAGCCCCTACCATGCTTCGTGTCCAGTGGAATGTTAAATTGTGGTACCAAGCCTGCTTTGTATTGATCACCTTTTCTTTCCTTTTCTTTTCTTTTCTTTTTTTTTTTTTTTTTTGAGATGGAGTCTCACTCTGTCGCCAGGCTGGAGTGCCGTGGTGTGATCTTGGCTCGTTGCAACTTCCGCCTCCTGGGTTCAAGCTATTCTCCTGCTTCAGCCTCCTGAGTAGCTGGGACTACAGGTGTCCACCACTACACCCAGCTAATATTTTGTATTTTTAGTAGAGACAGGGGTTTTGTCATGTTGGCCAGGCTTGTCTTGAACTCCTGACCTCAGGTGATCTGCCAGCCTTGGCCTTCAAAGTGCTGGGATTATAGGTGTGAGCCACCCCTTCTGGCCTGTATTGACCACACTTTTTCTTGAATGTCTCTTCATCGCTTCCACCTGTCTGTCAGCATCATGAGGACAGTGGCTGTGTGTAATATCAGCTCTGTGTCTCCCTCCCCACTGCCATTGCCCTCGGTACAGTGCCTTGCACATGCCTTAAACTCAAGAAACTTGTACAGGGTGGTTAAGAAAGAAGAGAAATGAATGGAATCAATTGGACTTCAGAGTGTGGCAGAGCATGGCTGGTGGGGCTCCCTGGGGAAAGGCAAGTGACTCTAAAGTGGGGAGAGCTGGGCAGCACTCCAGGACCTTTCCTGTCCCTGCCTGGGAGCCTCTCCCTCACCCTCTGTTGGCACTATTGGGTTGACGTCGTCTTCCATTAAACTAGCTTTGTTTTTCCATTACGAAAGGAAAATGATGCACTCATTCCAGTAGATTTGGATGTTGCAAAGGTTGGTCTGGCTTCACAGACGATGTCCATCCGCGGCTGACATACCAGTGAAATTGAAGAAAAGCTGGTTTTCCAGTATTTCTTTGGCAGAGAATCCTGTGGCTGACACTGGAACAGAATGAGGGGTCATAAAACTAAGAGCCAGGACCTTGAATGCTGAGCGCTCACTTGTAAGATGCTTTCAAGTCCTTATCTTGCAGAACTGTTAAATGTCTGCATCTGGCTCACTCCCCTTGGGATCATTTACTGACTTTTCAGAATGATCCCTGCTGGTGCAGAGTTGAGAGCTGAGCTGGCCAGCAAACCTTGGGATGTTTTCTTTTGAGTAAGTGGTTCATTCGAATCTTTCATGTGAAGTTCATTCTGCAAGATTCCTCACTGCAGGACTTGAAAAACCATAGTCAGAAGGCAGAGATACAAACCAAATCACCACCAGCATCAAAACAAAACCCAGACAAGAAAACAACAAAAAAGCCAAAACATAAAACCTTCTATTTAGCATAGGTCTGCAAAGAAAGGGTTTCTGGGAACCTTACATACAGACTCTGATAGGGAAGGTCACGCAAGAGGAGGGTTATGTCCTAAATTGGTCAATGAGCTCTGGTGAGGTAGGCTGAGATACCGACCGGATGGGGGTGCGCACACTTTGCAGTCATCAGGGCAGGGTTTTATCTTGTTCTTTCTCACATTTCATGGCATCTTGAGAAGTGCCGTAGTATTGCAGTTGACTTAAGATATTGCTTCTTTGCATCAGAAGACACAATCAACAGAGTGAAAAGGCAACCCACAGCATGGGAGAAAATATTTGGAAATCATCCGTTTCATAAGGGATTAATACCTAGAGTATATAAAGAACTCCTACAACTCTACAACAATCACAAAAACCAAATGGCCTGATTAAAAAATTCACAAAGAACCTGAATAAACAGTTCTCTAAAGAAGATATACAAATGGCCGATAAACAAGTAAAAGATGTTCAATGTTACTAATCAGTAGAGAAATGTAAATCAAAACCAAAATGGGGTATTACTTCCTGCCCATTAGAATGGCTACTATCAAAAACAGAAATTAGCTGGGTGTGGTGGCATGCGCCTATAATCCTAGCTATTAAGGAGGCCGAGGGAGGAGGATTCCTTAGGCCCAGAAATTCGAGGCCAGCCTGGGCAACATCGTGAGACCCAGTCTCTTAAATAAACAACAGAAAATAAAAAGTGTTGATAAGGATGTGGAGAAACTGGAACCCTTGTGTGCTATTGGTGGGAATGTCAAATGCTGCAGCTACTGTGGAAAACAGTATAGCAGTTTCTCAAAAGCTTCAAAATAGAATTACCATAAGATCCAGCAATTCCACTTCTGAGTGTATATCTAAAATAATTGAAATCAGGGACTAAAAGAGATATGTATACATCTATGTTCAGAGCAGCATTATTCATAATAGCCAAAAGGTGGACAAGTGGAAAAACAAAATGTGCTGTATACATACTCCAGAATAGTATTTGCTCTTTCCAAGAATGAAGGAATTTCTGACATGCTACAGTATGGATGCACCTTGAGAACATGATGTTAAGTGAAATAAGCCAGTCTCAAAAAGAAATACTATATAATTCCGCTACGTGAGGTGTCTGCAGTAGTCAAAGTCATAGAGACAGAAAACAGGTTGAAGGTTGCCAGGGTCTTGGGGAAGGAGAAATGAGGAGTTATTATTTAATGGGTAGAGCGTCTGTTTTGCGAGAATTCTATGGAGAGGTGGTGGTGATGGTGGCACAATAATATGGATGGACTTAATGCCACAAAACTGTACACTTGAAGGGGTTAAGATGGTAAATTTTATGTTATGTGTATTTTATCACAATACAAAATAAAAAATAATTTAAAAATATTGTTCCTTCTCTCACTTCTGGGACAAAAGATGTCCAAAGTCCAGGAATATGTAAGTTGAAGGCTACGTGCTACGTGTGCAACACAACCTTATTTTTGAGTTACGCAGTTAGTGACCTCCAAATGGAAACACGAACTTCATGGAGTGTTTTCCACCGCCTTCTGCTCACCACACTGAGGATTACAAGAGGAAAACAGCTACACCAGAGTTAAAAGTGATCAGAGCTCTGATTTCCCAACTGCTGCAGACAAGCTGCGAGTGTGGCGCGCGCGTGCACACACACACACACACACACACACACACACACACACACACATTTTCCAGCCAGCTCAGCCGACTTCCTCCGAGAGATGACACCACTTTGCAGCCTCCCTGTCGGATAGAGTGGAACTCAGAACTCACTTTCTTGGGGATCCCAGGACTTTGGCTGCCTAGAGGGAAGAGAAAGGAGGGATGGGCCTCTCTGAAAAACCCACGGCTTCGTCTGCAGCCCTGCTCCTGGCCAGCATGAGAGGAGGGAGCTTGGACCAAGGGTTCCTTCCTGGAAGGGAAACCTACCTAGGAAATATTTTCTATCAATCAGTGAGGCTCTCAGAAGCCGTTACTGCCAACATTGTTTCTTATTTGCCACCTCTTCACCCCGCTTTAAAAATGTCGTTACTTTTTTCCCATCTTTTCTTTCTTGTCCTTTCTTCTTGTTCCTTTTTTTTTCCTGATGGTTTTGTAAAGGGCGGGGGGTCCCCTGCACACACTCTCTCTCTTTTTTTAAATTTTGCCTTAAGTTCTGGGATACCCGTGCAGAACGTGCAGGTTTGTTACAGAGGTAACACATGTGCCATGGTGCTTTGCTGCATCCATTCTTTCTTTATTTTTTAAAATCCTCTTCCTTCTTTTCTTCCCTCTGGCCCCTTCCATCCCCCTGTCCTCAGTCTTTCTGTTTTTCTTGCTTTCTCCTCGTTTTTCTTGCTCTCTCCTTGTTTTTCTCTCTTTCTTGACTCCCCTTCATAGCTAAAGATACTGTCCTTGGCACAGGACTCCAGCTCTGAGGGGTGTCGCAGCAGGAGTTCGTGCTGGGGACCCACTTGCAGGCGGCGAGGCACACAGGGAAGCCGTTCCGGCTGTGGGAGGCCAGGCAGCCTCCTGCTCCAAGGTAGAGCCAGACGAGGCCTTCCGTCCTCCCGCATTTCTCTGTCACCTTATTCAGACAGACTTTGACTTGGGGGAAGCCACATGATTTACGGCACGCAGCATGGCTGGATTGCAGGAAGAGCCACCTCGCTGTGGTGGGGGATGGGACTGGTGCCTGTAGGTATGAAATGTGGCACATTGGGCCTGCTCACTGCCATAGGTCCAAGGCGTTCTCAGATGCAGGAATAAACACAAAGCACGATTGTGTTCCAGCCTTGCGGTGCATTCCTTCCACGACTCATCACCCTGTCACCAAGCCTCGTGCCTGCCACGCACACCGGGGCTGAAACAAAAGCCGTTTCCCTTCACACAGCACTGAGCTATCTTCCATCTGTCAGGCCACTTCCCCATCTTGGGACAACCCTGCTAGGGAGTAAGGGGCCCAGGAGGGATGAAAGGAGACGTCCTGCTCGACTGAGACAGGGGACAGCTGGTGTCCTCGTTTTCTGAAGGGCTCAGAAGGCACAGAGCCCGTCAAAGTGTCCACTTAGCAACCGACCCTTTTCCCCGGTGCTGAGGGAACTTCCTGGGCTGGGGGCCGTTCCTGGCAATCGAGGTAGGAAGAACAGACAAACAGCTATTTCTCTCCTCCCACATGGCTCCATCCAGACTCAGGGAGAGGATCCTCCCTCCCTCCCTCCCTCCCTCCCTCCTTCCTTCCTTCCTTCCTTCCTTCCTTTCTTCCTTCCTTCTTTCCTTCAGTTTTTTTTTTTTTTTGAGACAGGGTCTGGGTCTCCCTCTATCACCCAGGCTAGGGTTGAGTGGTGTGATCTTGGCTCACTGCAGCCTCTGCCTCCTGGGTTCAAGTGATTATTCTGCCTCAGCCTCCTGAGTAGCTGGGACTACAGGTGGTACCACCAGACCTGGCCAATTTTTGTGTTTTTTTTTCGTGGAGATAGGTTTTACTGTGTTGGCCAGACTGGTCTCAAATTCCTGACCTCAAGTGATCCACCTGCCTTGGGCTCCCAAAGTATTGAGATTACAGGCGTGAGCCATCGCGCCTGGCCTTGTTGTTTTCAATCACTGATAAAAGTCGGTGGTTTGGGGATAGCCACTGTACCAGCTCTTATGAAGGTTGCAAAGACAAGTCAGAAATGAATCACGCTCCCGAGGATTTTACAATATCACAGGGAAGATCAGAGGTCGGCATAAGAACCCCAGCGCTGCGTAGGAAGTGAAATGAGAAATAAGAGAAGTATGGACAAGCTCTCCTGAAATTCCCGAGTGATGGTATTGGGAGGACTCGCAAGGTGGGGCAGGGAAGCGGAGCCTGAGAGCGGTCAGGACTGGATACACGAGGTCAGAAAGAGAGCCCAGGAAGCAGAGAAGGAAGACGTGGATCCATGCTGGGGGGCCGCTGAAGGCTGACGCCAGGGCGACTGACCTAATTAGAAGTGGCTTTAAGGAGGCTGGAGAGGCCAGCAGGGAGACACGTAGGCATGGCCTAGGCCCGCCAAATGGCCTGCAAGTTTTAATGACTGGCTGCCTGGGCAGTGCAGTGGCCGGGGCTGGCTGCCATGAACTGTCCCTGGCTGGGCCGGGGCTGCTCACGGCATAGTCTGTGGACTGGCTGTGGCTGGTCCAGGAAGAAATGAGTGCAGAAATTGCAATTTGATGGAGTAATTTTATGTCCATATAATCTAATAAGATAAATTTTCAGCTTGTATTTTGTGTGCTTTGTTTTTATTCAATTTTTCCTAATTTGTATTGCATAAAATATAGATCTGTGACAGATTGGACAGAAAAAACAACTGGTCTCTCCTGACAGGTGGTTTAAGATGTTCTTCCTGGAAGAGGCTCCATTTTCTTAGGGTATGTGTACTCCAGCCTCACATGGTTTGCTGAAGGCTGCTGACTGACGCCTGATCTATTTCCTCTTTCCAACCGGAGTGCAGGTGGACTGTCATACCTGTGCTGGGATCCCACATGGTCAGGCAGGGACCACAGGTCTTCAGGTGTGTGTGAAAGCTAGGGCTGGTGGTTCTGGCTCCACCTTGAGAGTACCCTCAGGTCATGGGGAATATCTGGAGCTGAGGAATGCCACTAGCCTGCAGGCAAAGCCACAAGGTGGGGGACTCAGGAAAGACAGAACAGCCTGCAAGGAAAGCCATGGGTCGGGTGAGGAACTCAGAATGGCCTGCAGGGGAAACCATAGGGTGGGGGCAGCATGAGCTTCCCCACTCCACCCCATGGCTTCCCCTGCAGGCCACCCTGAGTCCCCCCACCCCATGGCTTTCCCTGCATGCTGACCTGAGTCCCCCTGACTCCACCCCATGACTTCCCTTCCAGGCTGCCCTGAGTACACCCATCCTATGGCTTCTTGTGCAGGCTGCCCTGAGCTTCCCCACTCCACCCCATGGCTTCCCCTGCAGGCCACCCTGAGTCCCCCCACCCCGTGGCTTCCCCTGCATGCTGACCTGAAGTTTAGGCCAAACTTAAAATAGTCAAAGAGGCAGCTTCAGGCCAGACTTGGTTCAACGCCCCCTGCCCCCGGCCCTCCTGCTTGTTGGGAGGTGGGTGAGAGGGAGATAGGGAGCTATACAGGGGTAAAGTGGTCATGGTCATCCCTGGCTGGTGGTAGGAACCAACTGGGCTGGCTGGTGCCCTAAGTGAGGCTTTCTTTCTGGGGACTTTTAGGAATTATTGGACACTCTCTCCCCTCCCCTTGGGGACCTCCCATCTTCAGTGTGACATGGTTCCCTCAGTTCCTGCTCCTGGAGGCCCAGCCTGTCCTGTCTGCTGGGGGCATCTGGTCCTGGAGGGTACTCTTGTGAACATGGCCTTTATTTTTTATTTTATTTTATTTAGTTTATTTTTGAGACAGAGTCTTACTCTATCACCCAGGCTAGAGTACAGTGGTGAGATCATGGTTCACTGCAGCCTTGACCTCTTGGTTCAAGTGATCCTTCTGCCTCAGCCTCCTGAGTAGCTGGGACCACAGTGGGGCACCATTAGGCCCAGGTAATTTATTTTTATATTTTGTAGAGATGGGATCTGGCTCTATGGCCCAGGCTGTCCTCAAACTCCTGACCTCAATTGATCCTCTGACCTGGTCTCCCAAAGTGCTGGGATTGCAGGCATAAGACACTGTGCCTGGCTAGCATGGTCTTTAGCCAGCTACTGGCTGTGCCCAGAGGAAGCGCCTGGCTCCACGGTCCTGCCAGTCCCTGAGAGGCGCTCCAGGACAACCCTCTCATTGCTAGCCCTTCCGCATGACCACCCATGCGCTGGCCGCCTGGCTCTACTATAAGGGTCGGACACCTGACCTGTGTCTCTCAACTCCAGGGAACACTGTATGGGCTCCCCCGGGAGCTGTTCCTGAGCCTCACCTCTAGTTATAGACCCCCTTTGCTTTAGGCAGAAAAAGGTGACCATCTGTATTACCCGTCACCAAGCCACCAGCCCTCCCCGCCATCTCCCACTTTTCCACTGAAGGAAGGTGGGTGGTCCTGACGGGGGATGGAAATACACATTACCCCCATGGAGAGAGTGTAATCACAGTTAAATCACTGTCAGCAACACAGTTCTCCAGTTGTACTGGAGAATTGAAAAGGCTCAACCGACCCCTAAGGTATTACGAGGCAGGAAGTGCAGCAAGCTGTTACCGCTCTCGGGGAATGAAAGGCAGAGAAGAACTATGGAAACTGGCTACTCGGGAAGCTGAGGCAAGAGCATTGCTTGAACCTGGGAGGCAGAAGTTGTAGTGAGCCAAGGTTGCACCACTGCACTCCAGCCTGGGCAACAAGAGTGAAACTCTGTCTAAAGAAAAAGAAAAGGAAAGAAAATTTAGAAGCACTACTGTCATGAGTGGTAACAGCATCTGCTGTTAGTTGCCTCCCTGTCACGCACAGCTGAAAAACTGGACAAGAAAGACAGGTGCAATGACGACTGCCAGACACTGGGTAGTGGGTAGCCCGAGACTGTGATTGCTGGAAGAAGGAAAATGAAGCGAGCAAGCTCTACAATTTTTCTGGCTCTCTGCTTGCCGGGGATTTCTGAACCAGGGTGCAGGGAGAGTGAACCCCAACAGAACCCAATGGTCCTGTTGAGACAGAGAGTTGGAGTTCCGGAGGCTGAGACAGCTGGGCCTTTTGAGACAGAGAATAGATGTGAATAAACTACTCAGAAAGTGACTCCAGAAATGTGCAGAAGGGTCCTCTTGAGTTGGGGGCTGAGCAGGATGGCATCTTTGAGATTGGGCAAAGAACAACCACTAGGGAAAGAGCAATTGCTGAGAGGCTACTGGCCAAGAATCCCCAGAGCTTACACAGGACTGGGACTCATTCAATTCCTCCAGGTAGCCTGGAGAGACCGTTTAATGCTAGAACGGCCACAGAAAGTACACACCTTGGCAGTAATCCAGAGTCACACTCCTCTAGACCTCCTGCCTGATAAAAAGGTTTCCTTTTTTTTTTTTTTAAGCCCAAACTATTCGACTAATATCTGAATAATTTACCTGAAGGCCAGAATAAAGTCCAACACTCTTGAAAGAAATGCAACAAAATCTAACACTCAAGAATGTAACATTTACAAAATTACTAGGTTTGCAAAGAAGGAGGAAAATGTGACCCATAGCCAGGAGAGAAAAAATGACTCAAAAGAAACAAACCCAGAAATGACAGACGTGGAATGAGCAGAAAAGTAGTTTTAATTTTCCCTATTTCCATTCCCTTAGAGTGTGGCTGGACTTAGTGACTCACTTGCAAAGAATAGAGGATGGAAGGGGAAACACAGTAACTTCACAGCCAGAGATCTGACAGATACGATCTTCACCAACAGATCAAGATATATTGAAGTCCTGTTATAACAGGTTAATATCATTTATCCCCTGTATGATATCTTGAGAGGGCACTTTACCTCTCTGGTATTAAAAACAAAACAAAACAAAAAAAACCCAACCCCATATATCTTTAGCCTAACATGAGGAAAAATATCAAAGAAACTCTAATTGAGAAACACATACAAAATGCTGACCAGTGCTTTTAAGATCACGGAAAACAAAGTTTTGAAAGTGTCACAGTCCAGAGGAGACAGGAGAAATGCACTGTCTGAATGCAATGCAGTCTCCTGGATTGGATTCCGGAACAGAAAAAGGACATTACGGGGAAGAGTATTAAAAGCTGAATAAAGTCTGGAGTTTGGTGTATAGTAATGTACAAACGTTAATATCTTCCTTGTATTAGTTTTCTAGGACCGTGTAACAAAGTATCACAAACTGGGTGGCTTAAAATAACAGAAATGTATTTCTCACAGTTCTGAAGCCTGGAGTTTGACAGGAAGGTGTTGCGGGGAGGTACATTTTCTGACGGGCCTTAGGGAGAAACCATCCCCACCTCCTCTGCCTTCTAGTGGTCACTGGCAAACCCTGGGATTCTGCGGCTTGCAGATCCGTCACTCCAGTCTCCACCTCCTTCATAACATGGCCTTCTCCTTGTGTCTCTCTTCCTACAAGGATTCCAGTCATACTGGAGTTAGGGTCCACTCTCGTATGACCTCATCTTAAGCTAACTAACTACATCTGCAAAAACTCTATTTGCAGATAAGGTCACATTCACAGGTACCAGGGGTCAGGACTTCAATATATCTTTTTTGGGGGAAATTCACTTTAACTCCCAACACATACTTTTTTTTTTTTCTTTTTAGACAGGGTCTCACGCTATCACCCAGGCTAGAGTCCAGTGGCAGGTCGCTGCAACCTCTATGTCCCAGGTTCAAGAGATTCTCCCACCTCAGCCTCCCAAGTATCTTGGACTGCAGATACATGCCACCATGCCAGGTTAATTTCTGTATTTTTAATAAAGACAGGGTTTCACCATGTTGACCAGGCTGATTTCAAACTCCTGACTTCAAGTGATCTACCTGTTTCGGCCTCCCAAAGTGCTGGGATTACAGGTGTGAGCCACCGTGCTTGGCCATGACACATACTTTTAACAGATGTACCACAGTTATTCAAGATGTTAATATTAAAGGAATCTAGGGGAATGGTGTACAGTAACTTTATATTACCTTTTGCAGCTTCCCTACAAATCTAAAATTATTCTGAATAAACACGTATTTAAAAAACATCCATTATAAACATGCTAAAAAATCTAGTGGAAAATGCAAAGATAATGGAGAGAGAAATGGGAAGTATAAAAAGAACCAAACAGAAATTCTAGAGTGGAAAAATATAATACCTGAAATGAAAAATGCAACTCCTGGCTTTCTGTTCTCCATATAAGGAACTTGGAAGTTGCCACTCTGTCCTAACAATAAGAGCTAACAAACTGAAAAATCAACAGCTTTTCTTAGATGCATAAGAGAAATGAGGTCATAGGGCAAACGACTGCGTCTAAATTAAAGAGACAGACAAGCAAATACAGAGCGTCACAGCACATTAGAGCAGCAACCTCTGTAGGAACCAGCGCTGCCTGGGAAAACCGGAACTGTATTTGACAAGGTGCTGGAGTCTAAGCCTGGACAAGTCTGAGAATTAAAAGCTCTAGGGAGACTCGGTGTTAGGGGGCCCCCAACACTTATGTGAGTTTTGTCTTCAAGATATCAACCAGGTTCTCACAGTAAATATTGGAGAAAAATTTCTTCATGCTTTCAGCAGGATGGGAGACAGAAAGGAACCCCAGTGTATTCTCCAGGCCCTTTAGGGCACCTGTATCCCCGCTCACCTGGGCCAGGTCCCAGTGATACCTGTTTGCCACAATTGTTAGTATTTTCCCTTTTCATTCTCAAAATCCCCTGTTTGAACAATAAATGTTATAGTCACCCTACAGGTCCCTGGGAGGAGAAATTAGAAGGTCAGGATGGTTATTATGGGTTAAATTGTGTCCCCCTACCAAATCTGTGTTGAACTCCTAACCCACTGTACCTCAGAATATGACCTTATTTGGAAATAGGTGTAGGTATAATGAGTTAGGATTAGGTCATACTGGAGTAGGTGGGGTGGGCCCCCAGTCCAATATAACTGATGTCCTATAAGAAGAACGCCAGGCTGGGTGTGGTGGCTCACTCCTGTAATCCCAGCACTGTGGGAGGTCCAGGCAGGGGAATCACTTGAGGTCGGGAGTTGGGGACTGGCCTGGGCAACATGTTGAAACCCTGTCTCTACTAAAAATACAAAAATTAGCTGGTTGTGGTGGTGCACACCTGTGGTTCCAGCTCTTTGGGAGGTTGAGGCGAGAATGACTTAACCCGGGAGGCAGAGGTTGCAGTGAGCCGAGATCATGCTATTGCACTCCAGGCTAGGTGACAGAGCAAGACTGTTTCAAAAAAAAAAAAATTGGAGATACCCCCCCCGTCTTCCACACACATATGACACACACACATACAGGGAGAACATGATGTGAACATCAAGACAGAAATCCGGGTGATGTTTCCCTAAGCCAAGAAACAACAAAGTATGCCAGCAAATCCGGAGAAGCCAGGAAAGGGACACGAAACAGATTCTCCCACACGGTCCTCAAAAGGCATCAGCCTTACTGTCATCTTGCTCTTATTCACCTCCAGCGCGATTGCACGAAACGTATTCCTTGCTCTAAGCAACGTGGTCGTGGTACTTTGTTATAGCAGCCCTCAAAACCGAAACACGGTGGTTATAGTAGGGGTGGTCCTAAGATATCTAAGTGCGCCTTCATACCGATGAAGAAGTGAAGGCCCAGAGACGTGAAGTGGTTGCATAAGGTCACCCAGCTTTTAGTGCAGAGCTGACACTGAAACCCAGGTCTCTGACTCACTGACAGATGCTTTCTGCTTCACTAGACTGACATTCAGGCCACAGGAGCGGTCGGCTGCCTCAGGCGGCCTTTCTAACCCTCCTTCCCAGAGAGAATCTTTCCCGAAGCGGAGATTTATCTTCCCTGAGTGGATGTTTTGAGTTTGGAGAGTTATGGCTGTGGCCTGTGGGGCCAGAGGCTGAGCCCCTGAGGGACCACGACTGGGAATGAACAGTGTTTAAGGAGGAGAGGAGCAGGTACTTGAACCGGCGAGAGACAGTGCACATCGTAACTCTCCTGCTCGCCTTCCTGCCTGGAATCAGCGCGCCTCTCATCTTGGCACCGGACCCCCCAAACCACAGCCACATTCTGCTGTGGAGCTGTAGATTACATTCTTGCTAGGTTGCTAGGATGACAGTTACCCAGTACAGATTTCCGCACACTTATTCAGAACGTATTTGCTGAATGAACTCCTGAATGGATGGTTGTCAGAACTAATTTGAGCTGCCTGGGGACAAGGAACATGACATCCATCTTGGCAAAGCTTGGGCCCTGCTGCCGGGCTGGGCACACAACAAATGCTCATTCTTTCTCACTTCCATGTTCCCAGTTTCTCCCAGGGACACCCATCCTTCAGGCCACCAAGATGCCAAACCCCATTTTCATACCTGATGCAGTGCCTTGCACATTTGAACAGGCTGTGCCTTCTACCTGGGCAATCCATCCTCCTCATTTCCAGTCCTGTGGCTCCAGGCCCTCACTAGCTGCAGCTGGACTGCTGTGAAACAAGCTCTTTTACCTTAGGGCTAGAAAGCAGCAAGAATGCAATTGAGGGCAGGGTTTCTATCAGTTCACAAGTGCCTGTAACAGTGTTTCACACGTCATGGATTTTTCTGTTTGGTTTTTTGAGATGGTGTCTCACTCTGTCACCCAGGCTGGCGTGCAGTGTGCAGTGACATGATCATTGCTCACTGCAGCCTTGAACTCTTGGGCTCAAGCAATCCTCCTGCCTCAGCTTCCTGAGTAGCTAGGACCACAGGGGCAGGTTAGCATGCTGGGCTAATTTTTTTTTATTTTTTGTGGAAATGGAGCCTCACCATGTTGCCCAGGCTGGTCTCAATCCCCTGGGCTCAACTGATCCTCCTGCACTAGCCTCCCAAAGCACTGGGATTACAAGTGTGAGCCACTGTACCTGGCTGATAATGGACTCTTGATAAATATTGAATGAGTCAACGTTTCCTCCATTTCTCTGGTAAGATTTACCATCCTAAACTCTAACTCTGATCAAGTCAGTTATGGCTCCAAAACTCAGTTACACCTCACAAATAATTTGTCTACATAATTTGGTCCCAAATTAGATAACCTTCGTCCTGAATTTGGTGCTTATCACTGTCACACTAGTTTATATACATGTTTGTGTACTACCACGTAGTATATATTCATAACTAGGTATCGTAGTAGTAATAGCAACAGTTTGCATTTTTCAAATTTTGTTTAAATGGTATCACATATATATGTATGTATCACTCTTCAAATTTTAAAAATTGAACTTTGTGATTAATGCGTGCTGATAAGTGCACAAATAGAGTCCATGGATAAGTGTGTGTTAGAGGTTGCATTTTCACCATATACACTATTATATGTACAGTCATCATTTATTTATAAGTACTTCTGTTGGTGGGTTAATAGTTTGCTTCTATTTTCCCAAGAAATTGAAAAAGCCTCTCTGGGCTCTGTTCTTCTTTTCAACTCTTTTCTTATCTTTACAATAAAAGCCCAGAAGCTGAACTATGAGGGAAGGCAGGAATCTCCTCTGAGGGTCAGAGGAGAGGATAGGTGTTGAATACTTGTACATGCATGTATTTTTGCCTTATCCATCAACAGTGCTTACTGGATGCCTGACTAATGATGTGCCTGGGCTCCATGCACAAAAATTTTTTTTTGTTTGTTTGTTTTAATATATATACTTTTTATTGCATTTTAGGTTTGGGGGTACACGTGAAGAATATGCAAGATTGTTACATAGGTACACACATGGCAGTGTGATTTGCTGCCTTCCTCCCCATCACCTGTATCTGTTATTTCTCCCCATGCTATCCCTCCCCAACTCCCCACCCCCTGCTGTCCCTCCCCTTTTTCCTTCCGACAGACCCCAGTGTGACATGCTCCCCTCCCTGTGTCCATGTGTTCTCATTGTTCAACACCCGTCTATGAGTGAGAATATGCGGTGTTTGGTTTTCTGTTCCTGTGTCAGTTTGCTGAGAATGATGGCTTCCAGGTTCATCCATGTCCCTACAAAGGATGCAAATTCATCGTTTTTGATGGCTGCATAATATTCCATGGTGTATATGTGCCACATTTTTGCTGTCCAGTCTATCATCGATGGGCATTTGGGTTGGTTCCAGGTCTTTGCTATTGTAAACTGTGCTGCAATGAACATTCGTGTCCATGCACAAAATTACCTTAAACTCTGCCCTTATGAAGCTTCTCATCCAGTGGGAAAGATTGGCATGGAGGAAGGGCAGAGTAGGTGATGTTCTAGAAGGAATTAGGAAGTACCATCAACCCTCCATATTCATGGCGTTTGCATCCATGGATTCAACCAACTGAGGACTGAAAATATTTGGGAAGGAACATTTCACAGCTGCAAAAAGCAAAACTTGAATTTTTGTTGCATGCTGAGGACTACATTGATTTCATGCACATGAAATGATGTGTCGGCTTTGTATTTTTACAGTTTTCAGGAGGATCTGCATAGGCTATAGGCCATCCATATCTGAAACTTGAGACTTGAGCATCCATGGATTTGGGTAATCTTGGGATTCTGGAACTAATCCCCCATGGATTCCGAGGGACAACTGCACTCAGGATGGGAAAGGTGCTCTGCCATTCAGTGCCAGCATTACTACACCAGGGTGCGAATGCGTTCCCTCCGAGGACCTGCCTCCAGATGGACTGCAGGCTGGGATGTCAGGGATTAGCCATAGCCGATGGAGTCTTGTGCAATTTGGTTGGCGCCCAAGGAGGAGAGGTAGAGCCGGGTGCGGGATCCTGCTCAGACGTTAAGGAGTATTTAAAAGCAGTGAGAACCAGCCTGGGCGACACGGTGAAACCCCGTCTCTACTAAAATGCAAAAAATTAGCCAGGCGTGGTGGCGTGCGCCTGTAGTCCCAGTTACTTGGGAGGCTGAGGCAGGCGAATTGCAAGAACCTGGGAGGCGGAGGTTTCAGTGAGCTGAGATCGCACCACTGCACTCCAGCCTGGGCAACAAAGTGAGACTCTGTCTCAAAAAAAAAAAGCAGTGAGTCCCTGGGGACTGACTGGGGCCACCTTCTGATCAGGAGAGCTGTGTGTGCTGAACCCCACAAGGACAAGTACAAGACCTGGAGAATGAGCACTGCAGAGGCACAGGTGCACTTGAGGCAACACATCAGAGTACTGGGACGGTCGTGGCAAGCCCAGCTGGCTTTGCGGGAAGGGACAGGGTTCTGCCGTAAGCAATCTTATAGGGTGGCTCCACCATCACAGGGAGGCCTTTCCTGGCTACTTTCAAGACAGCCATTCTCTGAGTCTAGTATCTGACAAACTAAATATAGAGACGTTCTTACATAATAATAACAAACCAACCACATGCAAGATCTCATTCTGAGGGCTCTATTTGTATGAAATCTTTTAATTTTCACAACAGCCTCTGAGGGGTGGCGGGGGAGGGTGCCGTGGTGCCAAAGAACAAACCAGGCACTGAGAGGTTAAGGACCTTCCCCAAGTTTTCACAGCAAGGAAAGGGAATAGCTGGGATTTAAACTTGGTCTCCCAGTGCTTGGGTCTGTGAGGGACAGTGTGTCCGGTGGCTTACGGCATGGTCTCTAAGATCAGATAGCAAACCTTAGCCCTACTTTGTTATACAGTTAAACACTCATCCTTTCAGTGCCCCAGCAATTTCACTCCCAAGTGAAATGAAATCACATGTCCAGATAAATACTTCTGCAAAGGCATGCATATCAGCCATTTTCATAATAGCCCCAAATTGGAAGCTACCCAAGTGTTCCTAAACAGGAGGATGGATAAGCATATTATGCTATATTCGTATTTGAAGTACATTCATAGTATATTATATTCTTACAAACCCTAAGCAGGAATAAAAAATGAATGAGCTACTTAGAGACACAACAGCATGGTTGAATCTCAAATATATTATGCTAAGTGAGTGAAGACATTCACTAAAATGTACTTTATGATTCTGTTTTTATAAAATCCAAATCTAGGTGAATACACCCTACAGTGAAAGATATCAGATAGTGGTTGCTGATGGTGGTGGAAACATTCTGTATCTCGATTTGGGAGGTGATTACAAGAGTGTCTGCAATTATCAAAACCCATCAAATTGATGACTTGAGACGGTGTGCGTCTTACTGTGTGCTAATTAGATTTCAATCAAAAAGAAAATCTTGGCTTTGCCACTTACTGGCTGCGTGATCTGGTTTTTGAGTTACTTTACCCCTTAAGCCTGAGTTTCATCATCTCTGAAAAGGACTTTGCCAACTCTTCTGATTCTAATGTATTGTGATTTTATATCTTTTCTTAATTATCTAGAAGAAAATAGGAACACGTATGACTGATCTTGGGATGGGAGAGCTTTCTAACCATGGGAGGAATCGCAAAGGTAACTCTTGGGAGATGTAACCACGTAAAACAAAGAGAAGCCCCCAAACCATCTATACTTCCCTGTATAATAAAAGTTGAAAGTAAAACAACTTCCACTGCTAAATTTGACTGGCTTTTAAAAATAAAAAAAATTTAAAAATTGTAAAAAGTAAAATGAAAACAATATTTGCAATGAAAACGACAAATAAGCAGCCCCTAATTATATCGTCAGTAAAAAGTACTAATATCTCAACTTAAAATTTACCAAAGGAAATGAACAAGCAGTTCTTAAAAGGAGAAATCCAAATGGTCAACAAAGCAAGAACTGGTCAACAGAACCATTAATCAAAGAAACAGGAGTCAAAAGACAAAGATACCATTTCCTCCCGCTGCTCTGAAAAGCATTTAAAAATATTTATTTATTTATTTATTTTTGAGATGGAGTCTTGCTCTGTTGCCAGGCTGGAGTGCAGTGCCGCAATCTCGACTCACTGCAACCTCCGCCTCCCGGGTTCAAGCGATTCCTCTGCCTCAGCCTCCTGAGTAGCTGGGACTACAGGCCTGTATCGCCATGTCCGGCTAATCTTTTGTATTTTAGTAGAAACGGGGTTTCGCCATGTTGGCCAGGATGGTCTCTATCTCATGACCTCGTGATCCGCCCACATCGGCCTCCCAAAGTGCTGGGATCTGACTTGTTTTTTCAGTGCGTCTGCACTGACACATTACAGATAAAACTGTAAATTGGTCCATTTCTGGAAACGATTTGGCAATACAGATTTTCGTTAAAATATTTATATCATTTGTCCCAGTAATTCCACTTCTAAGTGTCTTCTAAATGCAGTAATCGGAAATGTGATCAAAGACTTATGTTTAGGCATGTTCATCCCAGTCCCACATATCAGAGTGAAAAATTATCAACAGCTCAGATGTCCAAAAAATATTGTTCAGCTATAAATATTGTGCTTTGGAAGCATTCTTAATGGCAATAAAATATTTATCATAAAATGTTGAGAACAAAGCAGAGTAATAAAATATTTGTATCATGTGACTCAATTTTACTTTAAAAATGCAGTTTATGTTTTTTATATGTCTACGCAGAAAGGTCTGGAAAGGAATACACCAAAATGTTAGCAGTGGTTATCTTGGGGAGAAGAGAGATTTTAGGTGATAATAGTCCTCTTCTTCAAACTTCTAAGTGTATTTATACTTCCAAATTTTCTACAACAGCATAAGTTACTTTTAATGGAGAAGTATTTACTTCTATAATCAAAGAAGTAAACTTTTGCTTTTTTTTTTTTTTTTTTTTTTCTTGATAAGGAGTCTTGCTCTGTTGCCGAGGCTGGTCTACAGTGGCACAATCTCAGCTCACTTCAACCTCCACCTCCCGGGTTCAAGCAATTCTCCTGCCTCAGCCTCCCATGTGGCTGGGATTACAGGCAACCGCCACCGCGCCCACCTGATTTTTGTATTTTTAGTAGAGTCGGGGTTTTGCCATGTTGGCCAGGCTGGTCTCAAACTCCTGACCTCAGATGATCTGCCCACCTTGGCCTCCCAAAGTGCTGGGATTACAGGCATGAGCCACCGTGCTTTGCCTTTTTTTTTTTTTTTGCTGGATTTGAAAGCCCAAGTCTGACTGGGAGCTCCTTGAAGGACACTTGCTTGGTGGGGGCAGCAACGTTTTTCTCCCTTGTTGAGCGTGGCTGGGTGCAAGTAGATGCATGGTTAACATCTTCAATCATCCAGCCAGAGGGAGTTCCCTGGGGAAGTGTCTCGTCCACCCTGGACCCGGAAACTCCACATGCTAGCTCTCCTGAGCAGAAAGTTGCAGCTTCCCTATGCTTGGGCTATCCTTCCTCCAAGACAGGTATTGGCTGTAGACTAGAACAGAATACATGTGTGTCTATGTAAGCCTGTTCCCACCAGGAACTAACTAGCTCACAATGCATGCCTCCCTGTGGTGGGTCAGGAATGGGAACCACGTCTTTCACACAAGGAGAGAACTCAGACTAGCCTCATGACATCATAGGTTTGTAACATATCTGACTTTGCCCCACTGCACACTTTTTCCAGCTCGTCTGTCTCTTGTGCCAGCCTCAGAGGTGGCGTCCAGCAATGCGCAGACTCCCACCGACTCCAGCAGTCAGCGTGGCCGTGCCCTGTTTCAGGCTCACTTGGGCTTCTCTTGCCTTCTGCCCTGGGGCTTCCTGGGGACCCTACTCAGTGCTGTTACTGAGGCACCCTCCTGTCCCAGACACACAGTCATGAGTCCTACCTTAATAAGCTTCTAGGAAGACAGCCTGACGAGGTCAACAAGCTGCATTTAGTAACAACCAGCTTGGAGCGGATCCCACCCTCTTCCTCTCTCTTGACTCTCTTTCCCCTGATTCTGCTTTTTGGGGAATCCCCAGGCTGACGATACATAATGTTGGAGAAATTACTTAACTTTTTTGAATTTCATCATCTTGAAAATAGGGAGGATATAACTCTATATAACTTGCAGGGTGGTTGGATGGGTCAATGAGTCCATAGATTCAAGATAGTGGAAAGTGCTTGGTCTGTGGTAGATGGGCAGTAAGAGTAAGCCTCGCTCTGGCACCAGGCTGGAGTGGAGTGGTACAGTCATGGCTCACTGCAGTCTTCAACTCCCAGGCTCTAGTTATCCTCTTGCCTTGGCCTCTGAAAGTGTCGGGATTACAGGCACGAGCCATCATGCCCGGCTTCCCTTTATCTTTACAACAACTTTACAAGATTGACATGGCCTATGGTTCCCAGTTTATCATCCAAGAAATGGCTCCTGAGGGAAATTAAAGAATCCCTTAAAATCACAGAGACAGTCCCGGGTAGGCCCAGGATGGCACCCGGAGCCTGTGGTGTGAATGCCGGCACCACCTACTTCTTGCGCTCAGACCCAATCCAAAGTCCTGCTGCCTGATGGCCCTGCTGCTTGTCAGTAACTTTGAAGAACATCTTCAGTATTTTAGCTTCAGGTTTTCGTTTGTAAAATGAGAAAAATATCTGACTTATTTCACATGGTTGTCATTCTCTAGGTCAAGTTAAGTTAAAAATAGTAAGAAGAAAGTATTTGTAAATTGTTAGTCATAAACTTAAAGCTTGAAGGCTGCTTTGATGGAGAAACCTTAGAATGTCACCAGCTGAACATAACGAGTGGCTGTTTCTCATTCATGTCAAGCAAGTCCTGGTCTGCACTCTCTCTGTATAGGCGTTCGGAGACGCAGGCTGAAGGATGGGAGCTCTGGACATGTGGTTTCCAAGGTTGCTGTGGGCGCCAACATCCTGCCAGGATATAGGAGAAGAGAGTTTGGAAAAGACACAACTGTTTTTCATCCCTTTTGGTCTGGAAGTACTCCAGTGACTCCCGCTCATCATTCCATCGCTGAGAACGGATCACAGGCGGGTCTGGGAAGTGTTGTCCCTGGCTGGGCAGTAGTGAGTCCACAGAGGGGAAGGGGCGTGCAGACCTCAATGGACGTCTACATCTTCACCAAGGACACTCTATGCTTCAGTGTCCTTCTTTTACGAGATGCAAACTAAGCCAAGAAAGGTGACACCGTGGACTAAGAATTACAAACTTGATTAACAGCAGAGTGAAATCAGGCATGGAAGTCTCCTGCCTCATGCCAATGTCCCCATTGTATCATCATCTCTGTCATTATTCCTAGGAACTGAGCCAAGAGGTAAACTTTCTTTTGTTCACTTCCCACTATACAGTCCTGACCAACCAAGGCTGGGGTGACTGTCTTCTTTAGGTTTTCTGTCATGTTGCCCAAACTTTGCTGACATCACCAGCTGGACAGAGGAGGGCAGGACCTATCCCTGATGTCACTAACCCAAAGCTTTCTAGGGCCCCTCTCTTCTCTGTTGAGTTGTGGGCTGTTCTTCTCTCAGGTTGTTTCAGGAAGGATCAGACGCAGTCCGAATGTCACATGACGCGCCTCCCCACGTGGGTGAGTCCACGTGCTCTCTACCTCTCTGCCTATTCTCCCTGCTTTTCCTTGTGTCCCTGGCTTTGCTGAAGACTGGATCAGGATCTCATTGATAGCATCACTGGAACGGTTTGTCGTGGCTCTCCCATCTGCAGACTGCGACCCCCTCCTTTCTTCCCACAGGCTTTTCTGAGGCAAACTGAAAGATGTGACACTTTCCCTTTGCTGTGGCCTTTGAAAAGCTGACCACATGTCAAGTTTCTTTCCTTTGGCTGGAATTATGTCAGTGCAGGAGAGGAATGTTGGCTTTCCTGGGCTGATGAGCAGCTTTTACTATCTGTGAGTCATAAAATACGAGAACACAATTTAATTGGTGGTTAATAAGCACATTTTTGGATAGATGACATTTAAAAGAGGATATCCACACGGTAAACATGACTCAATGGGCCTGTGAACCACACACTGTGAGTTACAGTGATCCAGGATTTTCAGGCACTCCACCGGCAGGATGTCTTGCAGGTGTGACCCCATCAGAAACTTCTAGCAGGACTGCTGGCTAAGGCAGCCCGTCAGTGTCTGGAAAGGCCAGCAGAGCAAGGGCCTGCGGTGGCACTAACTTGGCCATGGTTCAATCAGAGAAGCAGGACCAGTAGGCTATATAATAAAGAACTTGTTACAGGGACTTGACTTTACACAATTGTAGGAGTTAGTTAAAATATTTATGACAGATGGCCAGGTGTGGTGGCTCATGCCTGTAGTCCCAGCTACTCAGTAGGCCATGGTGGGAGGATTGCTTGAGTCCAGGAGTTTGAGGCTACAGTGAGCCATGATCATGTCATTGCACCCCAGCCTGGGCAACAGAGTGAGACCCTGTCTCAAAAAAAAAGCAGGCAGTTGGGAGTCAAGGATGTACTTAAATGGGAGAAGAGAGGACCAGCATCCACACAGGTGACACAGATGCTGTGAGTGTAGATGAGAACCTGCAGCGGTCTCTCATCCTCTCCATGCCTCCACTTTGAAGACACGTGGTGAAGGGCAGGAGAAGCTGGCAGCCGCTGGCACGGAGCTCAAACTCCTAGGAGATGGATGAGCTCAGGGGGAGATGGGTGAGGTTGGAGGTGGAGTCATCTCGCTAACAAGGCAAGCCTTCAGAGGAGGGGCCTCAAGGCAAGCAGCAGCAGGGCCTGGTACCCTGCATCAACTTTTGAATATAAAAAGGATGTGGCTTTGGCTTCACTTTTGCTGTCTAGACCTCACACTAAATATGTCTTGTGACTGACAGTAACCCAGGGCTTCCGGGAACCATAGTTCCAGTTTAGCTAGAACTGGTCTCACCATGATCCCACAGTCAAGCTAAGTTGACTTGGTACATATTTACAACTATCTACCCCTTGTAACCTTTATATCCATATACAACTATTTTAATGTACTTAATTGCCTGAAAAAGGAAATATCAAACTTGTGCTTTCACCTAAAATAATGCAGCTGTCCATACAACTGAAAGCACCCTAGCCTTCTCTGTAAAAGGTGTAAATTCCCTTTATCCATCTGTGGATGAGGGTCATTCCATCTCTAGCTGAGATACATTCTCCCATTGATGTTATCTGACTCAAACACTGAGATATAAGGTTAACTACTATTGACACATCTTACATTAGATGGTTGGAAATTAGAAGAAGGTAAGAGAGAAAATAATATATACACAAATGTGTTCTTATCAAAATAAAAAGATGCTCATATCTATTACAGTTCTATTATTTGTAAGTATCTTCTTGCACTTCTCATTCCGTATTTATTTCTTTTGCTTTTAGCAATCACCTTGGATCATCGTAGTTCCCTGCCTGATGGGGTGACCCAAGCCTGCAGTCCTATGTGTAGTTGTCTATTATTTTATTCCATTATAATTAAAATTCTACAATAATTAATTCTACTAATGTAATCACAGGGCATGGGAATACTAGGGGGTACCGTGTTACTAGTTGAATTGTGTCCTCCCAAAAGATACGTTCTAACCCCTGGTACCTGTGAGTGTGACCTTATTTGGAAATGGTATCTTTGCAGACAGCATCAAGTTAAGATGAGGTCATTAGGATGGGCTTCAGTACGATACGACTGGTGACCTTATAAGAAGAGGGAGATTTGGACACAGACACGTACATGAAGGTGAACATCATGGACGACGCAGACACAGACAGAAGAAAGTCAGGTGGCGATGGAAGCAGAGGTTGGAGGGATGCTGCCTCCAGCCAAGGAATTCCTTGGGCTACCAGAAGACAGAAAAGGCAAGGAGGAATCCTTCCGCAGAGATTTTGGAGGGAGAACCTTGCTTTCAAACTTCCAGCCCCTAAAACGGTGAGAGAATAAATTTCTCCTGTTTCAAGCCACTTGGTTTATGGTGTTTTGTTAGGGCAGCACTAGGGGGAAAATGCACACCCCTAGGGATCTCTTGCAGGAGATCCACTATAATCCTCATATTTTATAATCGATTCCATTACAACCATTCTTACCCTCATTGTGTAATCATAACCCAGCTTTCCTTTGATAATCAGGATTAGTCACCCCAGCCAGTACAGTTATCCCTCCGTGGCCTCTTGATTTACTGATGTGAGGAGCCCAAGGTGAGTGGGTGGCAGTGTGAACTTGCATTGTAATGGAACCATAACTTTGTTCCCTGGTGCAAGCGTTCCTCCTATGGGGATTAAGACTTCTAGACCAGCAGAACCCAAAGTTGCAGGGACAGACCGCAAAAGTTTTATTTTATTGCTCCAGTCCTACAAAGTGTTGCCCTCCAGCTGGTGCCTTGATGGAGCCTTCAAAAAGCCACTTATGAGGTCAGCTGCTTCAAGACTATGGGATCATGGTGAGACTAGCAAGTTTCATGGGCATTAGCTCATTGCCAGGCTTCATTTGCTGTAAAATGAGTTCCTCAGTAAGAAACAATGCTGCATGGTGTACCATGAGTGAATACGGCAAAGTCCATTGGTGGTGCTGACAGAAAGCTGTGGGCAGGAAAGGCAAATCATGTCCAGAGTAAGAGATTATTTCAGTGAGATCAAATTGTTGCCCCTTCTATGACTAAAGTGGTGACTGGCCGATTCTCCCAGGGAATGGCACCGTAACAAGTGTCCCATGTTGGTGTCCACTGTTGGCAGACTAGACTCTCAGCTCTGACTACAGTCAGATCAGCCATGGTGGGAAGTCTATGCTGAGCCCATTCAAGACTTCCATCCATGTTACTATGGTCTCTTTGTTCATGAGCCCAGTGAGCAAGGACAGCTGTGGGTGGGAAATGACATTGACTCCTTTATTCATAGGACAGGTCATTTTATCCATATGATCATTACATTGCTTCTCTGCTGAGCTTGCTCTTCTAAGAGCTTTCACAAGAGCCACATACCTTCACACGTGGTGCTCATTCAGGGGATCTATCACTGGCCTCTTTTCTAGAGTACTTTGTCACCAACTTTCCAGTCACGTTACTGACAAATCCCCAACTATCCTGTCGAATCATTAGCTACTGCCTGTGTGTTCATATCCCTGGCTAACCCTCTTACAGGCAAAGTGAACAACACGTGCTCTCTTCATGGTTCTGCCCTCCGTGAGGATGCTGCTTCATGACTGTTCTTTCGGGCCATCTCTAGCTGGACTATAGTGCTACAGTCATTCATTTGCAGGGAGTGTTGGAATTTTTTAGAGGAACACCCACGAATGAGACACAAAGGTTTTCTTTCTTAAACAGCAGGTCTTAGGGATTTCCAGATGAGATCCTCAGTGTAGGATACGCGAAAGGAGGCAATGGAACAGGTGAAGGGGCCACAAGCATCTGCCCCACTGCTTCACGTCACTTGCTGTGCCTTCACACCACTTGCTGGAGTAGATGATAACAGAAAGTTGGAGGGTGGATTAGCTCTGAGATAGGACAGTGAAGGTACACTTCCGGTCCAATGAGATAAAAGTAATCTGAGCCTGATGTCCTTAGTGACGGTGTTATGCTAGGTTGAATATTGCTTCCCTCTCTCTCACCTTTGCCAAGTTTATATCTATCTAAACTTCAGAATGTGACCTTATTTGCAAATTAGGTCTTTGCAATATGTAAGCCCTTATCTTCAATATGACTGATGTCTTTATAAAAGGAGAAAAGAGGCCAGGCTCAGTGGCTAACACCTAGAATTCCAGCATTTTGGGAGGCTGAGGCAAAAGCATTGTTTAAGGCCAGGAGTTTGAGATCAGCTCAGGCAAAACAGAGAGAGACCCTGTTTCTACAAAATAAATAAATAAAATTAGCCAGATGTGGTGGCACGTGCCTACCTATAGTCCCAGCTACTCAGGAAGCTGAGGCAGGAGGACTGCTTGAGCCCAGAAGTTTGAGGCTGCAGTGAGCTATGTTTGCACCACTACATTCCGGCCTGCATGACAGAGTGAGACCCTGTCTCTAAAGTAAAATAAAATAAAATATTTCTAAAGATTTCAAAAAGAAGAGAAGAGACACATGGGGGAGATCATGTAAAGATGGAGGAAGACACTGGAGATGCAGCTACAGGCCAAGGAACGCTGAGGACTGCTGGCAGCCACCAGGGGCTGGAAGAGGTGAGGATGCTCTTCCCTGGAGCCTTCATGGGGAGCAGGGCCTTGTTGATGCCTTGATGTGAAGGCCCAGTCCCAGAACTGTGAGGTGATAAATTTCGGTTGTTATAAGACACACAGTTTGTAGTGTACTGTTACAGTGGCCTTAGGAAGCTAGCACAGGTTTGCAGAAAAAATCATTCACCCGATCAGTGGCAGCATGTGGATCCTATGGGACTATTGATTTTCTCCATCAGTGAAAACGTATCAGGAGCAGCAGCTGCAACTGGAACCACCATCTAATTAAGCTGATGATAATCCACTGTCATTGTGAAGATCCGGCTTCTGCACAGGTCAAGCAGGCGAGCTGACAATGATGCAGTGGGAGTCACCCCTCTTCCCTCTGTCAAGGTCTTAGTTGTGGCATGAATCTCTTGCTCCCTCTAGAAATGCGATGCTGCCTTTGGTGTCATAGTTCAGGAGGTGGAGGCAGGTGTCCTGGCTTCTCCTTGGCTTTCCTGCCAAAACAGCCCTCACTCTGTGGGTCAGGGTGGAATGTGGGGATTTTCCCCTCGCTGAGTTTATGTATTCCAGTTCCCCAACAGAGGGAATAGCAACTGCGTATTTTGGGGCTTTAAGGAAACACTTAGACCTGAGCCAAAATTCCATTGATTTACTTATCCTGCTAAATCTTCTCTACACAGTGATTTTGTTGTTGTTGTGTAGCTTCACAAAATTTTATTACATGCACAGATTTGCAAAATGATCGTTAAAGTCAGGATACAGAACAGTTCCATACCTCAAAGAAAATCCCGTGTGCTGCTCTGCACAGTCACCCTCCTCCAAGCCTAACCCCCTCAACCACTGACCTCTTCTCGATCGCTGTTAGTCATTTTGAGACTGTTACATAAGTTGAATAGTATAATATGTAACCTCTTGAAATGGGCTTTTTTCCTCAGCATAATGACCTTGAGACCCATCTAATGTATTATGTATATCAATAGTTTGTTCCTTTTTATTGCTGAGTAATATTTTATTGTAAGGCTCCAGCAATTCCACCTCTGGGTATTTATACAAAGGAAATGAAGTCAGTATATTAAAGAGCTATCTGGGCTGAGCATGGTGGCTTATGCCTATAATTTCAGCACTAGGGAGGCTGAGGTGGGAGGATCTTTTGAGCCCAGGAGTTTTAGACCAGCGTGAGCAACATAGCAAGACTCTGTCTCTACAAAAACTGAAAAAAAGAAAAAAAAAAAAAAAAGCTGGGCATGGTAATGTGTGCTTGTAGTCCCAACTACTCAGGAGGCTGAAGTGGAAGAATCACTTGAGCTTGTGAAGTTGAGGCTGCAGTGAGCCATGATTGCACCTCTGCACCACTCTAGGTTGGACAACAGAGTGAGATCTTGTCTCAAAAAAAAAAAAAAAAAAAAAAAAAAAAAAAATCTCTGTATTCCCATGTTCATTACAGAATTATTCACAAGAGCCAAGATATGGAATCAACCTAACTATCCATCAACAGATGAGTGAATACAGAAAATGTGGTACCTAGATACAAAGGAATAGTGTTCAGCCTCTAGAAAGAGGGAAATCTTGTAATTTCCTGCAGTTTCATCCATGTTGTTGCAAAATACCAGATTTCCTTCTTTTTAACAACTAAAAAGTCAGAAAGGAGGAATAAGCTCAAGAGATCTACTGTACACCATGGTGACTATGGTTAATAACAATGTATTGTATTCTTGAAAGTTGCTGAGAGTAGATTTTAAGTGTTCTAATCACAAAAAATACACATGTAAGGTAATACATATGTTAATTAGCTTGACTTGGTCATTCCACAACACACACATATGCATTCCCAAGTGACATGTACTCATCGTATATACAAGTATGTACAAATTCTGTCAATTAAAAAGGAATACACATGACAAAAATTCCATTTTATATATATTTTGTTTGTTTTGTTTATTCACTCACCCATTGAAGGGCATTTGGGTTATTCCCAGTTTTTAGCTATCACAAATAGAGGTGTTATGAACATTTGTGTACAGGTTTTCGTGTGGATGTAAGTTTTCACTTCTCTAAGGCAAATAATCAGGAGTATTTATTTAACTTTACAAAGAACAACCAACCTATTTTTTAGAGTGGCTATATGAGAGATTCACTTTCTCTGCATCTTCTCTAACACTTAGTATATATTTAAAAACTTTAATCATTCTAGTAGTTGTCTGGTGCTGTCTCTTCATGGCTTTAGTTTGTACTTTTTTCTTCTTTTACTTTAAGTTCTCTTTGTTACATAGGTATGCATGTGCCATGGTGGTTTGTTGTACCTATCAACCCGTCATCTAGGTTTTAAGCCCCACACATGCATTAGGTATTTGTCCTAATGCTCTCCTTCCCCTTGCCCCCCAACCCCTGACAGGCCCTGGTGTGTGTTGTTCCCCTCCCTGTGTCCATATGTTTTCATTGTTCAACTCTTACTTATGAGTAAAAGCATGCAGTATTCGGTTTTCTGTTCCTGTGTTAGTTTGCTGAGGATGATGGCTTCCAGCGTCATCTGTGTCCCTGCAAAGGACAAGATCTCATTTTTTTTATGGCCGCATACTATTCCATGGTGTATATGTACCACATTTTCTTTATCCAGTTTATTATTGAGGGGCATTTGGGTTGGTTCCATGTCTTTGCTGTTGTAAATAGTGCTGCAATAAACATACGTGTGCATGTGTCTTCAGAGTTGAATGATTTATATTCCTTTGGGCATATATCCAGTAACTGGGATAGGTGGGTCAAATGGTATTTCTAGTTTTAGATCCTTGAGGAATCACCACACTGTCTGTCACAATGGTGGAACTAATTTACATTCCTACCATAGGGTAAAAACATTCCTATTTCTCCACAGTGTCACCACCATCTGTTGTTTCTTGACTTTTTAATGATGTGAGATGGTATCTCACTGTGGTTTTGATTTGCATTTCTCTAATGACCAGTGATGATGAGCTTTTTTTCGTGTGTTTGCTGGTTGCATAAATGTCTTCTTTTGGGAAGTGTCTGTTCATCTGTTTTGCCCACTTTTTCATGGAGTTGTTTGCTTTTTTCTTGCAAACTGAAGTTCCATGTAGATTCTGGATATTAGATCTTTGTCAGATGGGTAGATTGCAAAAATTTTCTCCCATTCTGTAGGTTATCTGTTCACTCTGATGCTAGTTTCTTTTGCTGTGCAGCAGCTCTTTAGTTTAATCAGATCCCATTTGCCAATCTTGGCTTTTGCTGCAATTGTTTTTGGTGTTTTCATCATGAAGTCTTTGCCCATGCCTATGTCCTGAATGACATGGCCTCGGTTTAGTTTGCACGTTCTTCATGACTGGTAATGTTCAACCTCTTTTCAGGTGCATGGTGTCACCCATGTATCCACTTTGGTGACGTGTCTGTCCAAGGTTTTTGCACACTTTCTAATGCCTTCTTAGGTAGCTATTTTCTTAACTTCTAAGGTTTTTGGCACAGTTATCTACAGTATGCCAAGGAATCTGGCATTTTAACCACATGTCGTGTTGGCTAACTTTTGTCATGGTTTCTGTCAACACACCAAGCAAACTGTTAGCACACCCCCAGCCCCTCGAGATAAGTCACTGATTCTAGCCTCTTTGCCTAGTAGGCCCGTATCAATACATTTGGCTTGCTGCAACTTTATTTTCCTTCCAGTGGTCCCACACTGGTAGGAGCCATTCCACACATGTTCTCCATGTTCTTGTCCACATAAATTAGTAAATTATGTAATTATTTTGGTGCATATGACATTTCTTCCTGGATTGCACTTTACACTTTATCCTCTGAGGCCTGTTGGACTGAAGTGTAGCTGTAGTTCCAGAAGCAAAGAGAGGTGACGGAAGTAGGGCTGAAGAGACACAATCCTTTCCTTGCAAAGACCCCACGTTGAGGGAAGGCCTCATAGATTCTTCAGCCAAGAGGACACTAACCTTCTCATTCCGGGCACTGGCAGGGAGACTGGCAAAATTCACAGATTGGAATCTACCCCTGTGCCCCTTCCCCAATTTTCAAGGTCCCATTCCTTCAAAATCCATGCCCTAATTACATTAGAGAGCCTGTAAAGTTGAGAATTCAATTTGTCTTACAATTGAGCTACCTCTAGAACTAGATGTTAGGCTAAATTCTTGTTTTCAGAAATCTCAACGTGGTGGCTACAGGAGAAAGGTTTATTTTAGGGCCAGAGTAGAAGCTTTTAAGTTCCTTTTAGGAAGCTTGGTCTGGGAATTTTAAACCCTGGTCTCATTATTTTGTTTCCCCAAGTTCTTCAGTGCATTCAGAAACAATCAATCTGCCCACTATAATTTTAACTTTTACCAAAATATTAATGGCGGCTAGATATAGCTTCCCAAAGTGCTGTAATCCCAGCTCTTGGGATTACAAGGGATGTCGAGGTGGAAAGATTGCTTGAGGCCAGGAGTTCAAGACTCGACTAGGCAACATAGTGAGACCCTATCTCTACAAAAATAGAAATAGCCAGTTGTGGTGGTGTGCACTGTAGTCCTGCCCACTGGGGTGGCTGAAGTGGGAGGATTGCTTGAGCCTAGATATTTGAGGTGACAGTAAGTTATGATCACTCCATTGCACTCCAGGCTGGTCTGAGTCTCTTAAAAAAATAAATAAAATAAAACATACCTGGCCCAGGAATTGAAGATGCTGAAAGGGAGGATCTGGCAGGATCTGGGGTTGCTGAGGGTCTGGCTGCGTCCCCACACCAGCAAGGTGAAGTGCAGGTAAGTAGTGCTGTGCGTGAAATGTTACAGCAAGTGGTACACTGGCCTGACCTTCTGAGGGGCCAAAGAATCTGACTTCGGCTTCAACATGTGACATAGGATGCCTCTGGTCAGCCACACTAACCCGGGACGATGCAAGAGAAACCAAGTTCACTTCAGTGAAGTTGACGCCACAAAAGTCTGCCTATCACAAATCTTGGGAAAACACTCTTCTCAAGACTCCATGTTTCTTTTAAATGCTGACACCATGGCCGGGTATGGTGGCTCACGCCTGTAATCCCAGCACTTCGGGAGACTGAGGGGAGTAGATCACCTGAGGTCAGGAGTTCAAGACCAGCCTGTCCAGCATGGTGAAACCCCATCTCAACTAAAAATACAAAAATGTTAGCTGGGCATGGTGGCAGGCACCTGTAATCCCAGCTACTTCAGGAGGCTGAGGCAAGAGAATCACTTGAACCCAGGAGGCAGAGGTCGCAGTGAGCTGAGATCATGCCAGTACACTCCAGCCTGGGCAACAAGAGCAAAACTCTGTCTCAAAACAAAAACAAAAACAAAACAAAACAAAACAAAAACCTGACACCATGAGAGACATCACTGCTGTGTCTCTGAGAATAAAACCATGTTGCTTTGCCCTGCTCTGATGCTGACATTTGAGTATCAAGCAATAAGATGCCACCCCTGTTGGAGACAGACCTGTGGGTTTGGGGCTGGAAATGGCAACGGGCCTGTTCTCTTGTATGTTTTTCCACTTCTAGGTCCTTGTAGGACTTTGTTCTACGATTCTTATTGCCCATACAAGAATCCCTGATATTGTTTAAACTTTTAAAAGTGTCTTAACACATACTTTCTCATTAGGTTCTCACAGAAATGCAAACCAAGAGAGATCTCACCCATCTAAGCCATCTTCAAAAGAGGCAAGGTAGCATGAGAGTCTCGAGTCAAGGTTTCAGGATCACTTTTACGCTCATAGCCTTGGCAAGACTTAGGCTAAGAAGGCCCTTAAAAACCTAGGCTCAAGAAAATCTTCTTGCCAGGGCTAAGAGACCTTATGCCATTACTAATTACCTCCTTGGCAACTTGAACAGGAATTTGCAGAACCAGAAAGTAATCATGTTAATTACTTATCACCTCAGCTGCTTAGAAACCAATCATGTTTTCACCCAAATCCAGGTATCTCTCAATGCCCTTAGTGACTGGTTGGGTCCCATGAGGAGCTATTTGAAAATACATATGGTAGGGGGATTATCCTACTTTCAGAGGCATATTTGGGGGTGCATCTTAGTCTGTTTTGTGTTGCTGTGAAGGAATACCTAAGGCTGGCATTTATCAAGAAAAAAGGATTTATTTAGCTCACAATTCTGGTGGCTGGAAAGTTCAAGATTGGGCACCTACATCTGAGGACAGCCTTAGGCTGCTTTCACTCATGGTAGAAGGGGAAGGGGAGCTGGCCTGTGCAGAGATCATACAGACAGAGAGGAAGGAGAGCAAGTGGGGAGGTGCCAGGCTCTAGTTAACAACCAGTTATCATGGGAACTCAGTGAGAACTCCCTCACCCTCAAGGAAGGGCATTAATCTGTTCATGAGGGAGCCACCTCTGTGACCCGAACACCCCCCATTAGACCCACCTCCAACACTGAGAATCAAATTTGGAGGTTTGGAGGAGACAAACCAACCATATCTAACCATAGCAGGGTGGGAAGGTGTAGGTAGTGTGTGAATTTCTGATACTCACTCCTTCCAGTTGAGGGTGACTGTTCTATTCTTCACATTCAGCATAATTCCAGGAGATAAGTCTTTCTTTCTTTCTTTCTTTCTTTCTTTCTTTCTTTCTTTCTTTCTTCTTCTTCTTCTTCCTTCTTCCTTCCTTCCTTCCTTCCTTCCTTCCTTCCTTCCTTCCTTCCTTCCTTCCTTCTTTCTTTCTTTCTTTCTTTCTTTCTTTCTTTTCTTTCTTTCTTTCTTTTCTTTGTCTCTCTCTCTCTCTCTCTCTCTCTCTCTCTCTCTCTCTCTCTCTCTCCCCCCCCTTCTCTCTTTCTCTCTTTCTTTCTTTCAAGATAGGGTCTCACTCTGTTGCCCAGGCTGGAATGTGGTGGTGCAGACTGCAGCCTCAAACTCCTGGGCCCAAGAGAGCTTACTGCCTCAGCCTCCACAGTAGGTAAGATCACAGGTACATGCCACCACACCTGGCAGTTTTCAATTTTTGTAGACAGTGTCTCACTATGTTGCCCAGGCTGGTCTCGAACTTCTGCCCTGAAGTACTCTTCTCAACTCAGCTTCCAAAAGCCCTGAGATTACAGGTGTGAGCCACCATGCCTGGCCCAGGAGTATTCTAATAATCACCTTTGCCTAGATAATGTATCTATGTAGTCATAATAATATGCAAATATGCAAATAATATGCAAATGTGCAAATATAAAATTAAATACTTTACAAATAGAGTTCAATCACACGTTGACTTTAATTCAGGAGAAAGTATATCTGGGTGCTTATAACATACAGGAAACATCCTATGGACTCTGTTACAGCAAACTATGTCCACATATCAACCAGTGTTTTAGTCATGAAGGTGGCTCCCTCATGAGTAGATTAATGTCCTCCCTTGGGGGTGAGGTAGTTCTCACTGAGTTCCCATGATAACTGGTTGTTAACTAGAGCCTGGCACCTCCCCCTTGCTCTCCTGCTTCCTCTCTCTCCGTGTGATCTCTGCACGCGCCAGCTCCTCTTTGCCTTCTCCCAGGGAAATACTGTACTGTTGATCATGTTACAGGAAGGTTAGTAAGTCCTCCTCAAGCAACAACTTTGTTCTTCCCCAGGATGCAGGTGTTTCTATGTTTGAAATGCTGATGATGTGCTTGCATCATGGGTACACAGGGAGATGAGAGGTAAAGCGGCCACGTCTGCTGGATTTCTTCCTCTTCTGCCATGACCCATATTGACTCCCTTCTTCTGCCTCGATAACATGCCGCATGACTAAGCCAATCTCCCAAATCAAACACTGAAATCAAATGGCTTTCTGATTCCGCATCTTGGAGAAGAAAGACAGTGTTTGCACACATCATCGCTGTGTCCTCTTTTGAATTCCGAAACCCTTTTTTTTTTTTGCCATTGGTTCATTCATTTTCCAGCAGAGAGACTCAGCTAGTTTTTTATGGCCAGCACCTGCCAAGTATGTCAGAAACATGCAGAATATCTATAGTTGGATGAAGTTATGTTATAACAAGACAAACAGGCGCTCTGGTTTCCTAAAGGCTATGACTTTTCCAATTGGAATTTCCTATGATTAATGGAGTGTCTAGCACATGGTACCCACTAAGAATTTGTGGTTGAGGATGAAGAAGGAGAGAGAAGGATTCCTGGGACAATCAGAGAATATGTGTTACACTTAGTTATTGGAACATGGTGTCACATGAACAGAATCAATTTCTGGAAAATAGCAAGCCTTCCAAGGGTTAGTGCTTGTGTCTTGGGCTATGGACATACATTTTTTACTTTCTCTTAGAATCTACACAATTCTAAAAAGGAGGATGGGTGAGAAATAAGAAATGGACAAGCAAGCGTTTATTGAGTTCCTGCTGTATCCTGAGTAGCAGCCTTGAGACCATGGGAGTATTGAGAGTAAGTCATGGTCTGTGCCTGCAAGGAACTTGTGTTCCCTTTGGGGAGAGGGAGATATTAATGGATAGAACCTTTCATAGAAGTGATATTGTTAGGCTTTGTGTCCCCACTTAAATCTCATCTTGAATTGTAATCCCCATAATGCCCATGTGCTGAGGGAGAGACCAGGTGGAGGTGATTGAATCGTCGGGTGGTTCCCCCATGCTGTTCTTCTGAGAGTGGGTCTCATGAGATCTGATCGTTTCATAACGGCCTCTTCCTCCACTCAGCATTTCTCCTTCCTGCCACCTTGTGAAACGTGCCTTGCTTCCACTTCGCTTTCTGCTATGATTGTAAGTTTCCTGAGGCTGTCACAGCTATGTTGAACTGTGAATCAATTAAACCTCTTTTCTTTATAAATTACCCAGTATTGGGCAGTTCTTTTTAGCAGTGTGAGAATGGACTAATCCCAGGAGTAAACGGTGTAGTCATGTTATAAGGTGATTAGGGAGCATTGGGTGGTCAGGGAAGGTTTCTAGAGCTAGGAGATGTCGAATCAGGCCCTTGAACAGGGTAGGATTTCCATGAGAACCCCAGAGAGAGACTGAGGGAGAAAAGCAGGCTCCCAAGTTGGCTGGGGTCACCAGTAGGTCACCACTGCAAAGAGGGAAATGACACAAGTCTGTCATAATTGCCTGGAGAATCTCTTCTCTTTTCTGTGTTTCCCCCAAGCCACAGGCCCACTTCATCCCTGGGCCAGTCCTTACCAGAGCAGCCACATCTCAGCCCTGTTCCTTCTAGAGATGCTCTTTCTGTCCTTAGGCCAGGGGGATTTCTGAGCCCAGCGTGTTTCTTCTCTCTCATCCTGCCATGTTTGGTCAGGGTGTGTGACTAGATTGTTGCTTTAATTCAAATAAGTATGCGATCTAACTCATCCCCTAATAACCCAAACACCCAGTTAACCTCTGTCTCTGGGAGCTAAGCCCTGTCATCTATAATTGAAGCTGGTGGGCAACTTTTTTCAGCTAGAGGGTCTGGTAGGAAGCACACAGCTGTGGGGCCAACACCCCCATCCTGGGCTTTTCAATCCCCATCTGTGCGCAGAGCGAGTTCACCATGACTCAGTGGGCACTCAGTTATTGCATTCTATGGACTAATCATTTTGTATTCTGTGATTTTGTTTCTCCCCGAAAACAGTCGCAATGTTAACTATCATCTCCTTATAGCCAATTGAATTGTGTTCAAGTCCTAATCCCTGGTACCTGTGAATGAGACTTTATTTGGAAATAGGGTCTTTGTAGATGTCATCAAATTAAGATGAGGTCATAAACACAAAGATTGTTGTTTGCTGTTTTTATATGAGAAAGGAGAGGGAGATTTGTATGACCAAGGCAGGGATTGGAGCGATGCGTCTGCAAGCTAAGCTTTACTGGTAGCTTCCAGAAGCTGGAGAAGCAAGGAGGATTTTCCTCATCACCTACGGAGGGAGCACGGCCCTGCCAACACCTTGAATTTAAACCTCTGCCCTCCGGAACTGTAATAGAATACGTTTCTGTTGCTTTAAGCTTCCTGGATTGTAGTCTTTTGTTACGGCATCCATAAGAGATTAATATAGATGGACTTGCACTTCGAATTTTGAATTTTAATCTTTTCCCAGGCTAGCAATATGCATTTGATGCTGTCTGTTGACGCTTGGCGGCAGTGAGCCACAGCTCCCAGTCAGCTCTGTGATCACAAGGGTGAATGACCTCTGTATCCCGGGGTTCCACATCTGTGGACTCAACCAACTGCAACTTAAAAATATTCATGGAGAATCAACAACAACAGATGTTTGCATCTGTACTGAACATGCACAGATATTTTTCTTGTCATTATTCCCTAAATAATACAGCGTAACAACTATTTACATAGCAGTTAGATTGTATCAAATAGCAGGTATTTTAAGTAATCTAAAGATGATTTAGAGCAAACTTGTTCAACCTGTGGCCTGTGGACCACATGAGGCCCAGGCTGGCTTTGAATGTGGTCCAACACAGATTCGTAAACTTTCTTAAAACATTATCAGATTACCGTTTTTGTGGCTTTTGGTGCAGGTTGGGGGTCCTGGGACCTGCACTTTCTGATGTACCGTGTTGCCAGGGTTTATTAGATACTGCGTTTTGTTTCTCATTCCATCATGCCTACAAAATGCCCATGTGTGTACAGTATTCAACACTTGATTGTAAAACAGGCCTTGTGTTAGATGATTTTGCCCAACTGTAGGCTAAGGTAAGTGCTCAGGCACGTTTAAAGTAGGCTAGGCTAAGCTATGGTGTTCAGTAGGTTGGGTGTATTAAATGCATTTTCAGCTTGGGATAGTTTCAATTTATGATAAGTTTGTCAGGACATGACCTCATTGTGAGGAAAGGAACATCTGTATACTCCTTTTTACAGACATAAAAATAGAGGAGCTCTTTCTCTCTCAGAGGTTACTGGTCTAAGAGCACATAGATGTAGGTGGCAGAGCTGGAATTGACACCCACATCTTGTTCTACAGCCTGGAGTCTCCCCTGCAGACCAGAACAGGGAGACCCCAGCCTCACGTGTGCACAAAGGGCCTCACTGTGGACCTTCTGCTGACCTCTCACTTCTCCCTGTCGATGTTTTTGGGAACTCCATTCCCAACGTGGTAACTTCTACAGTATTTTGAAAAATACCCACATGGAAAGAGCCTCACACATAAAATGTGTAACTATGTTACAACAAAAAGAGCCCTAAAAATCCCAGCCCATGTAAGCAAATACACATGTGTGAGGCTTCAGAGAGACCCTGCCAGCAGTTGTAATCACACAAACAATAAATGATCTTTTGAGTCACTGTACTATGCTATCAAAGTAACTTCCATTTGGAGAAGATTGAACCTTGTTTGTGGACGTTCCTAACGGATTCAATATGAAACAGTGAAGGCTATTTTAAACTTCTTTCCTTCCCCCTTTCTTTGTGTCACTAATTCAGTTCAACACAGCAGAAATTAGGTCCAAGTTTGATGTTGGAGGTATAGATTGAGCCTGCTGCGGATCTGGGCAGGTGCCGAGGTTTTGCTGAAGTTCCCAGGTCTCTGGAATATGTTCACTTGGGCCTTGGACCAGCCTGTCCAACCAGGGCCAACAGCTGCCAGCCCAGTTGCAGTGATTACTGCTGGCCTGAATGGATCACAAAAAGGACAGATGTTCCCTTCCTGGCCAGCTAACAAACCCTCGTGATGTGCCAGGTGGCAAAGAAACAGCGTTGTGGTCTCTGATCCCAAGGATTTAGGGCCTAAGTGAGGAGTCCCGACTAATCAACTTGGCATAAAGGGAGGAAGCCAAGCACTAGGCTTGCAAAATGCTGGAAGGATTCAGGGGAAGGAGGAGTCTCTTTGGCCTGGAGTGGGCGAGGGAGTCTTCCTAAAGAGGAAGATGGAGGAGGCCCTGGAAGGATGTGAGCACTTAGGAAAGCCAGGGTGACACAGACCCTGAGATGTTAGAGAGACCTGGGGTCAGGAGAGAGAAAACTGAGAGGTAGCAACAAGCAGGATACTGGCAAGTCTGATGGAGAGCAGTTGGGGTGTCGGCCCCTGCTTCTAGCTTGCGTAATGGGGAGCCTTGGGGCAGCTTTGAGATGGAAGTAGTTAAGGAACCAGAGATATGAAATAAACCTGCAAACACATCTGGAAGGTCATAGCCTGTTGTGGATGCTCTGGAAAAGATGTTGGATGCATCTGGTTCTATTGCTGTTTTTCCTGCACTTCGTGAATCATTATTTATTTACTTGCCTTGCCTGTTTTTGCCTTACTTTGTTAAGTTCTTACGAACTCCAGGTGCCAGAGTAGAAGGCACAGCCCAGGTAAGGCTCCTGTGGAGGGATGTGGGCTTGTGGCAATCCCTGGTGGGCCAGGGATTGCCTGGTTGTCCCAGTTGTTTTGGGAAAGGGGTGGTACATGTATGCGTGTATGCATGTGCATGTGTTTTCATGTGTGCATGCACGTGTGTGCATGTGTGTACTGTGTACATGTGTGTCTACATGTATGTGTGTGCATGCACATGTGTTTGTGTGCCCATGTGTCTATGTGTTCATGTGAGTGCATTCTGTGCCTGTGTGCACGTGTGTACTTGCATGGGTGTATGTATGCACATGTTTGTGCATCCATGTGTCTATGTATGTGTTTGTATGTACATATGTGTGTGCATGTACATGCTTGTGTGTGCATGTGTGTTTATGTGTATGTGTGCATGTGTGTGTTTATGTGTATGTGTGCATGTGTATGCTTTCATGTGTGCATGCATGCACATGTGTTTGTGTGTCTGTATGCCTGTGTGTGTCTGTATGTCTGTGTGTGTCCATGTGTGTGCTTGTGTGTGCATGTGTGTGTTTTGGATGGGGGATCATCCTTAGGAGACATGCCCACTATCCTTATGCACATGTCTTCTGCATTTGTAGGAAATTGGGAATAAAGCCCTGAGATTACTAGCCAACTTGAGCCACCGTGGCAGATCAGGAGAAAGGCCTCCAGATTCTCCCTTAACTATGACACTGCCAGAATGGGTTGGCTGGCTTCCCCCACAAGCCCCCTGTTTGGCCCAGGACCTTCTCTCAGGCTTGCTCCTCTCGGCCCTTTCCCTGGACTGATTGGAGCCATGTGAGAAATGAATCTCATACAAATTAGCAGCAGAGAACCCTCTAGAGCAAAGAAGGGCCAGCAAATGCTGTGCACTGTGACGATGTCAAGGTCTGGATCTCCACCACCCACATTCTCGTCATTCTGGTCATCATTCCGTCACTGCTGGCCTGGCCCTCCACTGCCTCAGTCTCTCCCAGTCTTCATTCCTTCCAGCGGTGCCCTGGGAGGGGCTTGGCGGGGGCCCCTTATGGCACTTCATGGAAATGCAGGGCACTGCTGAAGGTGGGGACTCTGGAGCACACAGACTGGAGTCCCCAAGTCCCCACTGTGGCTCTGCCACTCCCTCTGTGACCTTCATCTCTCTCAGTGTCAGTCTACCCCTGGTGAAGATGCTTGCATCCTGGGGTTGTTCTGAGGCTCACAGAAGCTGCTTGGCACTCAGGTGAGGCTGTTCGGTCTCAGTGCTGGTTTGCCTGTTGGGGCATCTTGGAGGGTGAGGTCCTGAGCCAGGTGTGCCCTGGGACCCTCTTAGACCTGGCCTAGCATCTCAAGACATGAGTATCAGAGTCAAACCTGAATATCACGATGAACAAAGAGACCCAGTTCCTTTCCTCTGAATGTCTGTTGGTTGGTTTCCGTCTTGGAAAGGGTAGATTCATTTCAAGTTACAGCTTCATTCAGCTCACGCCTAGCATCCTCATAGCCCTGTGATGAGAAGATGGAAGAATGACAAAGCCTCTCCCACCCACAGAACGTGTTTACATTTTCTTTTCCATTTCATATTCTGCCCTCTCAGTCATCCTCAATGTTTATTTAACGATGCTCCAAGACCTTTTAAGCTCCCTTGGTTGAATGTTTGCTAAACACCCTGTCACTTCCACTTCTACTGATAATTTCCTGCTTGCTGCAGAGTGGCCCATGCTGACGCACGGTTTGGAAACTCTTAATAGAATGACTCAGGCTCAGTCCCTCTGTGACGGGCTCCCCACAAGCATGTGGGCAGCCCATGAGGTCAGTGTGCTCTCTGGGGAATAGAAAATGAAGAAATAAAGAGGGACTGTGATATTCGGAAGTCACTTGGAATTCAGGAGATTCTAAGAATTTTAGCCAAAAGTTTCCAATGAATGGTGATGAGTGTCAGAATCCCAGGCAACAGCAATGTGGGTCAATCCTTGGCTTGGCCCAAGGTCTTGCCCAGGGCTTCCTCATCATGGAGAGGGAGCAAGGGCATGATCAGATGCCAGGTGGTGATTCAGCCTGGTTCCTGCTACTTGAACCACAGAATGCCAGGGAACATAGGCTGTCTCTTTCCAGGCCACAGGCTGCATTTTCAATGGAACTCATCCTATGTGTGATCTCTGTTTGTTGCTGGGGGCCATAGGTAGACAGCTACACAAAAATGGGCCCCCGGGAGTTAGACAAGACTGCTATGTATGGTTGTGCAGGTTGCATACTGAGCAAGTCTAGGGGGTGACAGTCACTTGCAGTCTAAGTGAATGACACTCTCCTGAGTTGTCCAGGGACACAGATTAGAAATAGACCCAGTCATTAGAGTGAATCGGCAACCAACAGAATGGGAAAAAATTTTTGCGGTCTACCCATCTGACAAAGGGCTGATATCCAGAATCTACAAAGAACTAAAACAGATTTACAAGAAAAAAACAAACATGCCCATTCAAAAGTGGGCAAAGGATATGCACAGACACTTCACAAAAGAAGACATACATGAGGCCAACAAACATGAAAAAATGCTCATCATCACTGGTCATTAGAGAAATGCAAATCAAAACTACATTGAGATACCATCTCACACCAGTTAGAATGGTGATCATTAAAAAATCTGGAGACAACAGATGCTGGAGAGGATGTGGAGAAATAGGAACACTTTTACACTGTTGGTGGAAGTGTAAATTAGTTCAACCATTGTGGAAGACAGTGTGGCAATTCTTCAAGGACCTAGAAATAGAAATTGCATTTGACCCAGCAATCCCATTACTGGGTATATACCCAAAGGACTATAAATCTTTCTACTATAAGGACACATGCACACGAATGTTCATTGCAGCACAGTTTACAATAGCAAAGACCTGGAACCAACCCAAATGCCCATCGATGATAGACTGGACAGGGAAAATGGGGCACATATACACCATGGAATATTATGCAGCCATCAAAAACGATGAGTTCGCGTCCTTTGTAGGGACATGGATGAACTTGGAAACCATCATTCTCAGCAAACTGACACAAGAACAGAAAATCAAACACCACATGTTGTCACTCATAGGTGGGTGTTGAACAATGAGAACACATGGACACAGGGAGGGGAGCATCACACACTGGGGTCTGTTGGGGGGAAATAGGGGAGGGACAGTGGGGGATGAGGAGTTGGGGAGAGAGAGCATGGGGAGAAATGCCAGATACAGGTGATGGGGAGGAAGGCAGCAAATCACACTGCCATGTGTGTACCTATGCAACAGTCTTGCATGTTCTTCACATGTACCCCAAAACCTAAAATGCAATAAAAAAAAGGAGAGAAAAAAAGAAATAGACCCAGAAACAAGTTGAGTGGCTCAGTGTCATAGAGCCAGGGCGAGGCTAAAGGCGATATCTACAAAGGTCATGAGCTTTCAAGCAGGAACGTTCACACTGTACCAGCTCCCACCCTGCTCCACTCCATCCTGCCCCAGTGCAGCGATTCTGGAGTGGAAAGTGGCTCAGACTCTTGGAGCAATAAGTCTGGAGTCCGTTATTAAGGGCTTTCTCCCTTTCAGTGCAAATGATCTAGTGGAAGTCATACGACCATGAATCATGGGTACATCAGGACTTGAAGTTTCTCTAATAAGGATAGCAAACGGCAAGAACAGAGTATTTCAGAGCAGAGAGGAAACAGTGTCTGCTAGAGTGGTAGGGAGCACTCTTGGAAGAGCTGGGTCTTTAGGTGCTGCTTGGAGAATGGGTTGGATTCGACGGGTGTTGGGGACAGGAAAGCAGCATTTGTGCGTGTGATAGACGGGGGTGAGGGCCAGCACAGGGAGATGTGAGCACCGGCCTGGACTGGGAAGTGGGCAGGGCTCAGGAAGCGTGTTGCCAAGGCTGTGTCCACACCATGGGATGGGAGACACATTGGGGTAGTCAAGTGGGGCCACATTTGAGTAGCTTTGATTGGGCTTGGGGGAGTTAGAATATATTCTACTGCAAAGCCACAGAAGCCTTTATTTTCAGAGACAGGGTCTCTTGACTTTTTCAGGATCTGTCTCTGAAAATAAAGATTTGTGCCCAGACCGGATGCAGTGGCACAATCATAGCTCACTGCAGCCTTGAACTCAGGGTTCAAGTGATCCTCCAGCCTTAGTCTCCCAAGTAGTTGGGACTACAGGCACGTGCCACCATGCCCGGCGAATTTTTTATCTTTTGTAGCGGCAAAGTCTCACTATATTGTTCAAGCTGTTCTCGACCTCCTGGCCTCAAGCAGTCCTCCTGCCTCTGTCTCCCAAAGTGCTGGGAACATGAGCTGCGTTGCCTGGCCTGCAGAAGGCTTCTGAGTGAGATGTGGTTATGAATTGAGAAGGGAGCTGCAGTGGAGAGTTAGCAGTTCTTGGCTTGGGCCCTCATATCTGCTCTTTCCTTCACTAAGCTCCTTTCCTTTAGGACCAGGATAGCTCCATCTGCAGGGATGGAGGTGGCTGTCCTTCCAGGGGCACTGCCAAGTCTCCAACAACGACCAGTGCTAGAGGTGAAAGAGGACAAATGCCCTCTGCTGCCTCTCATTGCTGCTAGCTGGCTGCTTCAGAATGGCTGGCAAATCCTTGCCTTTCCTGTGCTCTGCAGAGGCCTTCCCTGACCACTTCACGGTGGGGAACCCAGGTAGGAAGAACCTCAGTGAACCCCAGGAGGAGGAGCCTAGGTAAACAGGGCTGCTGCTGCCACACTGCCATCCCTCGGGGTGTCCCTGTCCGGGGCATGTTCAGAAGTTGCCATTGGGGCCACATAGATCAGAGAAATTAAGTCTTAGAGGTGATGTTACATGAGATGGCTTCAGGGCTGTGTGGCTTCAGCCCCAAAGACCTCTGCTAGTTTTGCAGGGCTCTTCTGGGAACTGACTGACCCCAGGACTACCTTCTGTTTTGAGCCTTGCTGTCAAGCTCTAATTCTCAATCTGAGAGCAGACTGATGATGGATAAGCGCATTGAGCTGCTCCTGTCAGCTTGTCAGGGAGCAAAGCCATCTGTCCTCTATTAGGGCTCTGGACACTGAGCAGTGGATTGACAGGCTGACTTCCCAAGCCAATGGGAAAACCTCATTGATCTGTAACTTTCCTGGAAAACAATCTCTCATCTCCTTATCAGCCTAGAGAGATGGAGAGCTCTTCAGCTCCCACTGATCTTGGGTAGTGACTGTCATCTGGTGGACCCAGACTCTGCAAAACCAGAGCAGAAAACGTGTTTCTACTCCAGCAGCACCAAGTTCTGATTTGGGAGGCTCATTTTAAGGCCAATGCAGGCCTGGTGCCATGGCTCACAGCTGTAATCCCAATACTTCAGGAGGCCAAGGTGGGAAGATGACTTGAGGCCATGTATTAGTTCGTTCTCACACTGCTATAAAGACATACCTGAGACCGGATAATTTATAAAGAAAACAGGTTTAATCAGCTCATGGTTCTGTAGGCTATACAGACTTCTGCTTCTAGGGAGCCTCAGGAAACTCACAATCATGGTGGAAGGTAAAGGGGAAGCAGGCACATATTCACATGGCTGGCAGGAGAGAAAGAGAGAGAGAGAGAGAGAGAGAAAAGGGGGAGGTGTTACACACTTTCAAACAACCAGATCTTGGGAGAACTCTTATTACGAGATTTGGGTGGGGACACAGAGCCAGACCGTTTTAGGCCAGGAGTTCCAGAGCAGCCAGGGCAACATAGCAACCCCCTGTCTCTACAATAAAATAAAATAAAACAAAATAAATGAACTGGGCATGGTGTTGCCCATCTTTAGTCCCAGCTACTCAGGAGGCTGAGGCAGGAGGATCACTTGAGCCCAAGAGTTTGAGGCTGCAGTGAGCTATGATCACACCAGTGCACTCCAGCCTTGTCTCTTAAACCTGACAAGGATCAGAACAATAGAGAGGCAGGCCAGAAGTGTCAATCATATTGTTTCATGCCTTTGCATGCAGCAGGGGTCCCTTGTGAAGCCGAGATGCAGTGCCATTTCAGGGCAATAAAAGGAGCTCCAAGCTGCCAGAGGCTTACGACACTGTCTATCAGGTGTGAGAGTGACTGAGCCCCGTCGTGTGCTGGAAGTTCTAGGAGGGAGTCCTCTTGTCTCCTTGGCTTAGGAACTTCTAACCTTTTATGTTCCTTGGAGAATGGTATTTAAGTTTCTCCCTTGATAGAACCCAACCAGATCATGGGGCGATTAGCAAATTTCCTTCTTTTCTTCCCAAGGGGCTGAGTCCCTGTTTGTATCAGAGCCATGGATTGTCAGAGCTGGAATGAATCTTTGATCACTTTGTGATTTACCCCCAGGGCCCTTACCTGAATTTGCTGAGGCCCAGAAACTGGAGGGATGTGTTCAAGGTCATGTCGCTGGTGAATGTGCAGCTAAACTTAGGAGTCTGATCTCCCGACTTCCGGTCCAGCCTTCTCCCTGCTTCGCCAGCTGCGTTTCAGTGTCTGAATGTTTCGATCTCAGAGCTGGTAGAGAGGAGGGGATTCCATCTCTTTGGCTCTGGCAAAGACCTTCCCCGTACACACACACACACACACATATGCGCACACACCAACACACACACACAGCTAATTTTGATGGGAGGTAGAAATGAAAATGGAAATTCTCTGGCAGAAACCCGGTTCCAGCCCTGGACTATTAAACCAGAACATATCCTGGTAGGACCTGGTTGTATATATGCTTTAAAAGCACCACTGGTGATTCTAAAGCGCAGCCAGCCTAGATCTCATGCTTCCGAGAAGGCTCTCGGAGGGCTACACAGACTGCAGTGTTGATCTGGTGAGGGAAAGGGGCAATGGTGGTTTTTACACGGTGGCTCAAGAGGAAAGTCTCTGCTTTTCAATTCTTTTGTCCAGGACAGCTGATGATAGGGAAAGAGCAGGTGGGAGGAGGCCAGGCCAGATGCCATTAGGATGCAAGCTCTTTGAGGACCAGAAATCCCTCTAGGCTCAGTGTCTTCTTAGCCTCTGTGGCTGTTTATTTATTTATTCTATTTATTTATTTTTTTTTTGAGACAGGGTCTCGCTGTGTTGCCAGGCTGGAGCACGGTGGTGTGATCACTGCAGCCGCAACGCCCTAGGGCTCAAGCGATCCTCTTGCCTCAGCCTCTCAGCATCTGTGATTATTTATTAAGTGATTAAAGGAATGCGTGGAGGCGCTGGAGCTGTGCCTGCTCTTCAGCCTGCTTTATGGAGGATTTCCATTCAATCTTAATGGATTCAGATGAATTCAACTGATGCTCATGGAGCCTCTGCCAAATGCGGTATAGGTGTCCAGACTTGTGCCCACTCAGGTGAGATGAGAGCCCTGGCTCTAATCCCCCGACTTTGGAGAGAAAAAGGTCTTATACAAGCAGGGCTGTGGAAGATTAGAGAATTGGCTCCCAAAATGTGACAAAAACAAACCCAAGTCTTAGCTGCTCCTCAAGTGGCTTTCTTAGGAAGGAACCCTTCTTGTAGGTCTGATGTGCGTGCAAGCGTGCGTGCGTGTACGTGAGTGTGTGTGTGTTTGGAAAAGTGTTATCTAAAACAGCCCTGGAACTCTCCTTTCCTTTTCTTGGCCTTTTTTTCACTGCTGATTAGTATTTTCAGAGTAGTGATCTCATCACTGGAAACGAATCACTCTGTGGAACAAGAAGGCGACAGTGGCCAGAAATCAATCAACTGATCAATCAGTGAATTCATCCAAGGCTTCTCATTCATTTTTGCTTGAGGCAGAGAAAGCAGAAAAGTGCTTAAGTTCTCAGATAGCTGACTCACTAAGATGGAAGGAATTCAGCACGAAAGAATGCAAGCCCCTGGGATAGTGTGGCTTAGAAGGGAGGTAAGGAGCATATCCCAGCCCTCACAATAGCTGAGTTCAGAAACGTTAAGGAACTTTAGTAAACATGATCAACCCCTTGGGCTCAGGGCAGTGGAAGAAGGACTGACATGAAATCTGAATACAGAGCAGTGAGAACCAAGTTTTAGGGGACCCTATGTCTCTATCTGGGGTTAAAAAGTGTAGGCAAAAGGGAGACTGAGAGCTGGAGAAGAAAACTGTCTTCTTTTTAAGAATTGTAAATAATGATTTCTAAAATAGGAAGAATTACTCCTGCCTGAATTAACTACCTCCCTATGCGCCTAATTAATTTCGTGTCTTTCTGAAAGGCCCAAAGTCCTACTGAGAGTCTGGGGAACCCGTTTGCAAGGAAGCCACTGTGGTGAGCCTTACAAATCTAGCCACAGGCAAGTCCTCTGGCCCGAGGCCCCAGGGCTCCTCTGTGGGTGGATGCCGGCAAATGGTCTCTCTCTCCCTGTTTTGGAGCTGAAGCGCCTGCTGCCCATCAGACCTGTGGTGTTCTCCCTGCAGGTGTGGACACACCTCTGCCTTCCCTTTCAGAGCTTCCTGGCAGAGCACCACCTCAAGTCCTCAAACGTTAATGGAGATGTGGTTGCGTGTGTGCCAGGCACCCCCACTGCCAAGACAGCATGATTAGTGATTTCCTTTGGGAACAAGGCAGTAAGCTGGAGGGGAGCAGATCTGAGGGTTCACTCTTGAGTGTCTGCACAGCGCCCAGCAGAGTGCCTGGCATACCGTAGGTGCTCAATGAATGCATGAAGGAAGGAGAGTGGCCAGGCAAGTGTCTTTGTTTTCCTTGTTTAGTTGAAGACCCGAGGACAGCGGGGTTCCTGGGGGTGCAGCTTGAGGATCTTGCTTGTGAGCAGCTCAGGAGGATGCGCCTGGGCTGCGTGGCTGCAGGAAGCACCACCATCTCCTGGGAGACACTCCAGGGTGGCGGGGCAGAGGTTCGTGTGTGCAGGGGGCCAACGCAGAGTGTGCTCAGGTGGCTTCTGGGAACTCTGGGCCTTTTCCCAGACCACCCTGGCTGATGGAGCACATCCAGGCTGGGGCTCCCAGGGGGAAGTGGCTGCTTGGTTGGCCCAGAGCCGTCTGGGCTTGCTTTCCTCCGATAAAGCAGTCCCAGGGCTGGGGAAGGGGCTGGGCTGCCCATCCTACTGGCTCCCAGGCTTGGGAGCCACTCAGGAGAGAAGAGAAGAACCATCTTGGAAGGCAGGCATCATCAGGGACCAAAAATCGGCCACGCATGGAGCTCTCCCCATGGACAGCCTTGTGGAGGCTCTTGGCCCCAGGGCTGGCTGCAGAGCTGCAGGGCCCATCAGGCTGTCTGTGTGAAGCTCTGCAGAGCAGTCCTGCTGGGAGAGACCGTGGAGACGAATGGAGGCATGCCAGCAGATGGGTGGCAGGCCTGGCCCCACTGGAGTCTTTGCCGACACAAATCAGGCTGGAAGTGTGGCCTGGCTCCCACCCCACAGAGGAGGGCAGTGTGGGCTCCTCGAAGGAGGGAGCTCTTGGGGTTCCTCTTGACTCACTCCAGGAGCAATGTCCAGGTGAAGACGGATTAGACAGGGAGTGGCGATTAGAGAAAGGTCCAGGCACCTACTCCCTCCCACTGGGATGGCTCGACAGGAGAGGGCAGACAGGGCAGAGTGATGGGTGTGCTGAGCTGTGGGACAGACAGACAGTCCCTGGAGGGGCTACAGTGGGCCTCACCTGCACAGGAAAGAGCCATGGGCTGCGAGGCAGAGGCAGAGGTTAGAATCCTCACTTATTTGTTTATTTATTGGCTCTGATTGTGGCCGGCACCCATCCTCCATCTGATCACTGCAGCCAGGAGAATCCAGTGCTCTGATTGGTCAGGCCTGGCTCACATGGCCACCTGAAGTCAGGGGTGGAGTAAACTCCACCTGCAATATATGGACTGATGGAGAAGGAAAAAAGATCTGGAAATCCAAAAAGCTTGGAGAGTAAATTGTATTTGATTTCTATTACCCAGTGCGACAGATTTAATCATTCTGAAAAAATGTTTTTTATCTTCAAAGGGACTCAAGCTAAAGACCTCCGTTAGGTATGTTGTCAGTAGATAGCTACTTTCAGCCTCATGGTCAGGACGACTAGTCTCAGAGTGGACAGCAGCCCATGCTGTCTTCCAGAGCGTGTCAGAGGACAGGCTGTCAGGAAGGCGGGCTTCGCAGGGCTGGTTTCCTGAGACCACGGGAAATGTTGTGGCTGAAGGGGTCATTAATGTCTAACCTCCCATGTTATTCTGGGTGCAGTTCTAATGCCCAGATCATTGGTGGCCCCTGGAATGTGCCCTTGGGTCACAGCAGACTTTAAGTTATTGTTAATGTGGTAGTGCATATTTGCATACACTTTCAAGGTGAAATATTTTAGGGTTTTTCTTATGACTGGCATTTGTTTTTCTTTCTCTGTCTTTTCACTTACTACGATTGATTCAAACCCTTCGAGCCTGGAGAGGACATAGGAACAAAGGGGGACCCTGTAACTGGGGGGCACGCGATAGTGGAGGCATTGAGAGGCATCCAGAGCTCTGTCCAGAGGTCATCAGACGATGGTCCAGGCCTCCCTTATTATGGTTCCCCAGGCTTCATTTGTGGGAGTGATGGTGGGTTGAATGTTGTCCCCTCAGAATTCATATCTGCCTAGAACCTCAGAATTTGACCTCATTTGGAAACAGAGCCTTTGCAGATCTATTAATTAAGATGAGATCATGCTAGATTAAGGGTGGATCCAAAATGCAAAGGAGAGGGCACAGGACACACACACAGGGGAAGAGGGCCTGTGAAGATGGAAGCAGAGAACAGAGTGATGCAGCCACAAGCCAAGGGGCACCGAGGATGGCCAGGAGCCACGAGAGGCCGGAAGGGCAAGGGCAAGGTCTCCCCTGGAGCCTGGTTCTGCTGACACAGAACTGTGAGAGAAGACAGTGCCGTTGCTAAGTCATGGCATTTGTATTCATTTGTTACAACAAATGTAGGAAACCAATCAGGGACTCCTACAGGAATCCAAGGCCTGAGGCAAAACATGGGTAGAGAATGGAAATGCGGACACAGAAGTTCTGTGGAAGTGCCTTGACAGGACCTGTGTGAAGGATGAATTCTGCTCCCAGACAATGCAGGCCTGTCCATGCCACATTCTTTGTTAGACCACCACATTGGCTCTGTAGTTTGCATGCCCAGGGGGAGAGAAGGGACTGGAATCCTGTCTGTCTCTCTCCACCAAGCCCAGTGTGTTGGTACCAAGCTTCATTTTCCGGGAGAAAAGGGTTTTCTTTCCTTGTGGCTTGAAGGTGCCGACTGTTCTGTCTGTTCTTCAAGCTGTGTGCTAGACAAGTGAGGCTGCACAGAGGGGCCACCACCGTCTAATTCACACGACGGGGCTGGACGCGGTGGCTCATGCCTGTAATCCCAGCACTTTGGGAGGCCAAGGCAGGTGGATCACTTGAAGTCAGGAGTTCGAGACAAGCCTGGCCAACATGGCGAAACCCCATCTGCACTAAAAATACAAAAATTAGCTGGGCATGGGAGGCTGAGGCAGGAGAATCACTTCAACCCAGCAGGCAGAGTTTGCAGTGAGCCAGGGTCGTCCCACTGCCCTCCAAAGTGGGCTACAGAATGAGACTCCTTTTCAAAAAAAAAAAAAAAAAAATTCACATGAGAGTACCATAGAGACTAGTGGCCCTGATCTGGCTGCACACAGCCCTCACATTGCCCAACCACGGAATCCCTCATTCTTTCCAGAAGCACCCACACCCATTCCGTCACCCCCACACACGCTTTCGATATTCAGTTGCTGCTCATTTTTCACTGGTTCTATATCTGCAAATGTGCCTACTTGCTAAAATGCATCTCTACCCCCCAAATTCATACTCACGGTACTCGTATGGTCATTTGCAAACATGTGGTCTCTGGATGTGCACATTTATAGCTGAGGTCAAACAAGGCAACACTCTGCTCTCTTGTTTTCTTACTCTAAATAAGAGTCCCTTTCATAGTCAATGTAGTGCCATTTTTTTTTGCATTTTTATACTTTTTGTTGGTGATTTTGCCAATTAAAATGGTCCCCAAGGGTAACACTGACGTGCTATATCTAGTGTTCCATAGCCCGAGAAGGATGTGATATGCCTTCCAGAGAGAATATGTGTGTTAGGTAAGCTTTTCTCAGGTTTGTCACAGTGCAGGTGGCCATGAGTTCAATGTGCTAATGAATCAGCAATACATATCATAGGAACTGTCCTTAAACAGAAACAGAAATAAAACTGTCAGAGGTGTTTGAACCAGAGTGACTCCATCTTGAGTAGGGGCTGGGTAAAATAAGGCTGACGCCTGCTGGGCTGCATTCCTAGGTGGTTAGGCATTCTTAGTCACAGGATGAAAGAGGAAGTCAACAGGACTGGTATCACAAGATACAGGTCACAAAGACCTTGCCAATAAAACAGGAGGTGGTAAAGAAGCCTATCAAAACTCATCAAAACCAAGATGGTGACAGAAGCGACCTCTGGTCATCCTCACTGCTCATTATATGCTAATCATAATACATTAGCAGGCTGGGCATGGTGGCTCACACCTGTAATCCCAGCACTTTGGGAGGCTGAGGCAGGAGGATGGCTTGACCCCAGGAGTTCGAGACTAGCCTGGGCAACATGGCAAGACCCTGTCTCTACAAAAACTACAAATCTAGCTGGGTGTGGTAGCACATGCCTGTTGTCCCAGCTACTCGGGAGGCTGAGATGGGAGGACTGTGTGAGCCTGAGAGGTAGACAGTGCAGTGAGCCTAGATGGCACTGCTGCACTCTAACCTGGGTGACAGTGAGATCCTGTCTCAAATAATAATAATAATCATAATACATTAGCATGCTAAAAGAAACTCTCACCAGTGCCATGACAGCTTACAAATGCCATGGCAAAGGCTGGAAGCTACTTTATATGGTCTAAACAGGTGAAGAACCCTCAGTTACAGGAACTCCCTTTTCCTGGAAGACTCATGAATAATCCACCCCTTGTTTAGCATATAATCAAGAAATAACTATAAATATACTTAGTCGAGTAGCCTATGCCACTGCTCTGTCTGTGGAGTCAAGATTCTTTTGTTTCTTTACTTCTCTAAGAAACTTGCTTTTGTTTTACTCTGTGGACTCACTCGAATTCTGTCTTGAGTGAGATCCCAGAATCCTCTCTTGGGGTCTAGATTGGAACCTCTTTCTTGTAAAGAAAAAACAAAACAACGAGGTTATGAATTAATCAGTTGATGAAGATGTTGTGAGCAGAGGCTCATAGGAGCATAACCCTCTATTTCCCCTAGGAGCAATGGTTCAGTATTCACTATTCCAGTATTCCCAGAAACTTTATGGAACATCACTATCTCCAGTAATGAGAATTGCTTCTATTTTTCACCCAGGCCCACTGAGGGGAATGATGATGAACTGATTGGTGTCCCTGCCCTTGCCTGTCTCTCCCTATGTCACAGAATGAAGGATGTCCTGTTAGAGGAGCTCTGGAAAGCTCTAGGTCTACACCCGTGAAGATGATTTTTCCCCTTTAGCAAACATCTTTAGAACACCCATGACACTGGGGAGGGCTATGCCACCAAGGGGCAGGGTTTTCCCTGAGAATGAGCTCCTTTTCTGCAGTGATTTATTCACTGGCCCCAAACAGAGTGAAAAAAAAAAATAATACAAATGAAACCACAAACAAAGAAACAGAAAACAACAAAAGCAAACCACTGCCTATTAATGGGCATCTCACAGGAAGCAACTGTTTGCTACTGGGCCAATTCAATGCCATCAACTGCAGTGGCCATTTCGGGAGGAATCTCAGCATATAGGTAATAAAGCATTATGGATTAGATTAGGGGAAGAAAAGAAGTAATAAAGCAGTTCATTCACTTCTCTCATAAATGTGTTTCTGTGTCATCTTCATCCTTTCAATCCTCACTAAAAACAAAACAGAGAGAGAAAGACAAAGGGTCTCCCTGTTTACTTTAGTGCACTCGTCTAAGGGCTTCCCAAATCCAGTTAAAAAGTAGCTGTGCAAATTACAAGTAGAGAAAACACTGACACAGCTGAGCCAGTGTAAAGAAATACACACTGAAACCTCATTTAATCATCCACCAGTAACTCAGAATTTGGGTAGTTTGAAGAAGGTCAAGGCTGATGTTTAACCTGGTACTTACCCGAAGAAATTTACCCCAAAGACATTACTTACAATGCAAATCAATATTGGAAAATAATTTACTCAGAGGAAATGTTAAAAGTATGTAAGAGAACAAACTTAAAATTAGCTCCAGGCAACTGGGGGCCCATCAACACATATCTATGGTATTTTAGTGCCTTCTCCTGTAAAGGACTCTGTTTTCCCAAGTTAAAACTGACGTTTGCCACTGAATAACCTTGGGTGAATTGCGTCAAACTCTCTGAGCTTCCAGGTTTTTTTTTTCCTCTAAAAATGTGTAAGTCAGGAGGTCATCGTGAAGGTTAAATGGCCATGCACTGGCAAGAGCTCTGTAAATTACAAGGGCCATGCAAATGGCAGTAGCTGTCATTATTGGGGGCTGCCTGTGCCTGACCCCATGCTCATTCCAACATCTCCACGCAGCCTGCTTCCTGGTAGAGCCAGACCACCTGACCTTCCTCTTGCCTTGGCTCAGCTATTCCTTTCTGCTCTGTGTCCAAATCCCTCCCTGCCTCCCTCCTTCCCTCCCTCCTTCCCTCCCTCCCTTCCTTCCTTCTCTCCCTCCTTCCCTCCCTTCCTTCCCTCTTTCTTCATCTTCTCTCTCTCTCTCTCTTTTTTTTTTTTTTTTTTTGACTCTTCTTGCCCAGGCTGGAGTGCAATGGTAGGGTTTTGGCTCACTGGAACCTCTGCCTCCTGGGTTCAAGCGATTCTCCTGCCTCAGCCTCCGAAGTAGCTAAGATTACAGGCGCTTACCACTACACCCAGCTAATTTTTGTATTTTTAGTAGAGACAGGGTTTTGCCATGTTGGCCAGGCTGGTCTTGAACTCCTGACCTCAGGTGATCTGCCTGCCTCTTGCCTCCCAAAGTAGTGGGATTACAGGCGTGAGCCACCGCACCCAGGAAAATTCTACCTTTCCCTTGAGAAAAGCAAAGAACATTTTTTTTTTTTTTTTTTGAGACGGAGTTTCGCTCTTGTTACCCAGGCTGGAGTGCAATGGCGCGATCTCGGCTCACCGCAACGTCCGCCTCCCGGGTTCAAGCAATTCTCCTGCCCCAGCCTCCCAAGTAGCTGGGACTACAGGCACGTGCCACCATGCCCAGCTAATTTTTGTATTTTTAGTAGAGACGGGGTTTCACCATGTTGACCAGGATGGTCTCGATCTCTTGACCTCGTGATCCACCCGCCTCGGCCTCCCAAAGTGCTGGGATTACGGGTGTGAGCCACCGCGCCCGGCCAAGCAAAGAACATTTAACCGAGGAATGAAAGTCCTGTTAAATGATCACACTCAGAGAGACATTGAAGTGAGCCAGCACTGTTCTCCTCCTCCACCCCGAGCTGCTCATCTATTGAAGCTGCCTGCTGCGGCAAGTAGCTAGAAACTAACCAGTAACACTGCATGGAACGCGCTGACTCACATTGGTAGCTTCACAGTGTACAACCAATCACTAATCAATGCTACTTCTATTAACCAATGAGAATTCTCTACAGTCAAGTTTCTACGAGCCACTCCCCGTTCCTTGCCTTTAAAAACCTGCTTGTGGCCATGCACAGTGGATCACGCCTGTAATCCCAGAACTCTGGGAGGCTGCGGTGGGCAGATCACGAGGTCAGGAGATCGAGACCATCCTGACCAAATGTTGAAACTCAGTCTCTACTAAAAATATAAAAATTAGCCAGCCGTGGTGGTGCATTCCTGTAGTCCCAGCTATTCAGGAGGCTGAGGCAGGAGAATCACTTGAACCCAGGAGGAGGAAGCTGCAGTGAGCCGAGATTGCAGCACTGCACCCCAGCCGGGGCAACAGAGTGAGACTCTGTCACAAACAAGCAAACAAACAAACCCTGCTTGTAACAAACCCAAATAGGGCTCATATCCAAGGTTACTTGGGTCTGAGTCTCTGAGTCTGCTGGGCAGGTGTTCTAGGTTTAGCTTAGGGAAACTCTTTAAAAAAATTTTTTTTGACTCAGAGTCTTGCTCTGTTGCCCAGGTTATGCAATGGTGTGATCTCCCAGGGTCAAGCGATCCTCCTGGCCTCAGCATCCTGAGTAGCTGGGACACTACAGGCATGTGCCACCACTCCTGGCGAATTTTTGTAATTTTTGCAGAGACAGGGTATTACTGTGTTACCCAGGCTGGTCTTGAACTGGGCTAAAGTGATCCTCCTGCCTCGGCCTCCCAGTGTGTTGGGATTACAGGCATAAGCCACTGTGCCTGGCCAAGGAAACTCTTTAAATCATATTTTGTGCCTCAGTTTCTTCCTTTTAGGCCAACACCCTCACCACTGAACTCATATCCTGTTGTTTTCATGAAGCCTTCCTTGATTCCTCCAGCCAATGTCACCTCTCTCTCTTGCTGTCTTCCTTGTTATGTTGGTTTGTTGCTGTTGCTTATTCTGTCACGTGTCACGTTATGTTCTACGTGGCAGCCACTTTGTGTGACAGTTTCATATTCTCTGCTGGTCTGTTGGCTCCTTGGAATTCAGGACTGTAACTTACGGATCCTGCTCTCCCACCCATTACTTAGCTGGGCGTCTCCATGAGAGACAATACTTTTCTGAGTGTACAGACCACTCAGCCTAGCCAGCCTCCTTGGCATAAGGCCCAACTTTCAAGGGTTCTTTAGAAACTTGGGAACTCAGTGCTGCCACTAGGGTCTGATTCAAGAGTGTTTCAGGAAGGCTAATGGAGCATCAGGGGATAGGCTGGAACCAGAATGGGCTGATGACTGTTGCAGGACAATAGCCACCATGGATTTGGGCTGTGTCAGAATCACTGCAATGTAAAACCTCGAGGAAGAACTTCACATGATAATCCCGGAGAGAAAGGAATTGTCTAGAATTGGGGTTTTATAGTTGTAGCAGTTATCAAGAATTCTTGATTGACTGCAGGCATCACAGGTGACACCTGTTCCCCTCTATCCACCTCCACCTATACTTTTTTTTTGTTTTTGAGAGAGGAAGGAGGAAGTTGTGGAGAGGGAAGGAAGTCCTGTCCTCCCCTTTTCCCCTCTCTCAGAAAAAGCAGAGGATGAGTGGGTGTTAAGGAATCTCCTCCCTCCCTTGAGCCTATGGAGTCAGGATGATGTTTATAGAAAGGGGACTGGAGGTTGATACTATTACTAATAGAAATATTTGGGAAAGGCTCTGATCCTCTGTGTCCAGGCAGAGTTGCTTAAGGCTGGAGAGATAAATGCAACACAGAGCAGAGTTGCTGCTCTTCTACTGCCCTGCCAGGAACCAGACTTCCAGGGAAAGGAACTGTTGGGAGCATTTGGGGACTGTAGTAGCAGAGGGAACAGGTAGGGCTGCAATGAGGCTATTCCAAGAGACTTTCATGAGGGTAGCATGAGCAGGTGCAGGCGTGAATGGGAGCCCAAGGAACAGGCAGAGGTTGCACAGATACAGACGGGGTTGGGGCACCTGAGAAGCTCCCTTTAGAACTCTCAGAACTTGCAGGGCCACTTTGGGGCACGGAGCCTCTGCTTCTGCTCTGGTGGTAACTGTGGAGCTGGCAAATGTCTGGGTGCCGTCTGATTTCCAAAAGGAATTTGATGAGGCTCAGTGGCACAAGAAAAACACCACTTACTGCCAATAATAGACACTCGATTAAAATGTTTTGTTAATTTGGATGATCAAAATTCAAATGGAACAAAGGGTAGAGAGTGAAATGAGGCAACCAGGGTTACATTTTTTGTGTATCTTTAGAGATATTCTATGCATGTAAAAGTATACGATGTGGCTGGGCATGGTGGCTCACACCTGTCATCCCAGTGCTTTGGAAGGCGGAGTGGGGAGGATTGCTTGAGGACAGGAGTTCAAGACCAGCCTGGGAAACATAGTGAGACTCTGTCTCTACCAAAAAAAAAAAAGAAAAGAAAAAAAATTAATTAGTTGGGCATAGTGGTGTGTGCCTATAATCCCAGCTACTCTGGGGCAGGAGGATCGCTTGAGCTCAGAAAGACGAGGCTGCAGTTAGCTGTGATCACACCACTGCACTCCAGTGTGAGAGGGAGAGACCCTGTCTCTCAGGACAAAAAAAAAAAGTATATTTACATTTAGATATTCTCTTCTCCTCCCACCTTTTTAGTACAGATGACAGCAACATGGAATGCATACCGTCTTCCGCTTTGCTTTTTTCACTTTACAATATATCCTTAAGAGTCTGCATCAAATCCATCCATCCTAGACTACCCCTCTCCTCCACTTTATTTTTTACAGTTGCATAGCATTTTATTGTATGGATGTCCCATGACTTTTTTAGGCAGTGTCCCCTATTAATGAACATTCAGGTGTTTCCCCATACCTTGCTATTAGAAATAATGCTACTATGAACCACCTTCTCTGTCTATTATCCACATATATGTGAGAATGCATTTGTTTGGCAATTTCTTATAAGATTGCTAGATCAAGTGTGTACAGTTGCAGTTTGCATGAATATTACCAAATTACTCTTTAGAGAAGTTGCATTAATTATCTCTACTTATCTTAATGGTGAAAAACAAAACTGTAGATGATGTAATTTTGAATTGGCTTTTCTCTTATTATGAATGAGGTTGAGTACACTGGCCTATGTTGTAATCCATGTTTAATTTCATTTCTGTGAACTGTCTTGTTTATACCTTTTCCCATTTTTCTGTCTTTTAATTTTGCAATGTTCTTTGTATGCTGGGGAAATCTGAACTGCACATTTTTTTCATCAATTGTCTGTTGCAGGTCATTCCGATGAACTTATTGCAACATAGTATTGACCTAGTTTAGATGCTTTGTTTATTTAAAAAGTATAAAATCGTATATTGAAAAGTAATGCTGTGCAAATTAAAGGTTTATTATTACTGAGACTTCTCTCTTCAGATGCAGAGCATCTTAGTAAATAGTAACTGAGATAGTCAGGAAACACTGAACGTAGCCTTTGTGCTGTGAGTAATACAAACAAATATATTTCAAAATTCATAAATGAGTAAGTCAGAAGTGGAGGCCAGGCTCATGCCTGTAATCCCAGTGCTTTGGGAGACTGAGGCAGGAGGATCACTTAAGGCCAGGAGTTCTAGACTAGCCTGGGCAGCATAGCATGACCTCATTTCTACAAAAATAATTTTTAAAAAGTGAGGTGTGGTGGTGTACACCTGTAGTCCTAGCTACTTCAGAGGCTGAAGTGGAAGGATGGCTTAGGCCCAGGAGTTTGAGGCTGCAGTGAGCTATGATCATATCACTGCACTCCAGCCTGAGCCAGAGTGAGACAGCGTCTTTAAAAAAAAGTGGTGGATCAATAAAATAATGGAAATTGGGGAGAGCATGTGGCCACATGTGTTTGGGCACAGTGAGGATGGGAGTGGGAACCTCTTTGCCTGCAGGGGAACACTGCATGAAGCAGGCATGCTCTGGAGTCCTATGGGGAACAAGAACAGAGGCAGCACAATGACCTGGGAGGGGTGCAGGCTACCAGGCAAGGGCTTAGAGAGGTCAAGTCAGCAAGTACGAACCCAGTGCTACCAAAGGAGTCAAGGCCTAGAAGAGCTGGCCTTCTCACCAATAAACTCCCGTTGCCTCTTCTGTGGCTGGGTCATGAATAAATCTGTGACTTCTCTTGCTATCCCATGTCCAACCAATTGCCCAGGGCACCTGAATGAGGCTTCCAGCAGCCCTGAACGAGCGCCAAAGACATAGCTCTAAGTCAGCCTAGAGGGAGGCGGTGCAACCTCAGGCACCCCATTTCCCTCTTCAGTTCCTCCCTAGGACCCCACTTTTCTGTTACAAATGCCAAAAAAGAGGGGAAAGAAAAACGAACAAATTTGTTTTCCCTGAAATAAGACTAGCTGGTGAAGCTCAGGCCTGCTGGGCATGGTGGGATAGCATACTGACAGAGCTACCAAGGAAGCCCATGCCAAAGACAAGGCCAAGATGTGTTATCTGTGACAGTCGCAGCCAACCAGCAGTTTTCAACAGCTGTTAGCGTCTAATACACTTTTCTGTCGATTAGGTTGGCTAGGCCATTTGACCTATTCTAACTCTGCAGAATTTCTGCGGCCAGATCTGAAATGCTGGAAATTTGCTCCCTTGTAAGGTCTAGGCATGCCTCCTTACCAATTCCTCTCCATATTTCCTAGGCTTCTTCTCCAGGTTTCACAGACTTGGATACACATAACAGATTGAATTCCAGCTGGGAAGCATGGAGTATTGGAACAGGGAAAGCCTTCAAGTGTGGTCTCATGATCATTAACAAACAAGTTATTTCCATACCATAATAGTAGCCCACTAATTGCCTACTTATGCCATAAACTGTGCATATATGTTCTAAGTCTCTCGATTGTCCAAGGTAGGTATAACATTCTTTATTTTGTATTTTTATAGATGAAGCAATCTGAACTCAGAAGGATTAATTGCCTAAGGTCATACGGCTAGTATGCAATTAACTAGAACTGGGATCTGAACCCATGTCTGCTTAAACTCAAAGCCTGAACACCAACTACTTCCCCTTGCTGCATTCTCCATTGCCATGGCAAGGCCAAGTTTCTTTTCTAAACTACCAGATGTAGAACTCCGTAGCATCTCAGGATTGTGTTAACTCCCAAATTCCGTAATACTAGGTCTTGATCTAAATGATCAACATTGTTCTTAACATTCTGACAACCCTACAAAGGAGAATAATTACCTGCTCAATGCAACTGGAGAGCCGTTACACACACACACACACACACACACACACACACACACACACTCCTATGATGAATTACTAGACCATTAGAGATGATAAGGACATTTAAAGCATATGTAAGCATATAGTACAATTAGCCAAAATCATCAGGGAAGGCTTTCTCAAGGAGAATGTTTCTGTTTTAGACTTTAAAAGGTGATTAGAATTTTGAGAGGATAAAAGAAAGAAGAGGCTAGCTTTGCTTTCTGGCCATGTGGTGGACTAGATGTCCTAGAAGAACTCCCCACTCAATACGGCTAAACTTGCAGGATACAAAATTCCTTTGAAGTGCATCACTGAGTCTGCAAAAAGGTGACAGAATTTCCCAAAGGCTGAAAACAGAGTTGCTGGTGCTTTTGGTGGTTCTGGTTGTCTAGAGCAAGGGCTGGCAATCATTTTCTGTAAAGGGCCAGATAGTAAATATTTTCAACTTTACGAGCCCAGATGGTCTCCCTTCAAACGACTCATCTCTGCCTCTGTGGCATGAATGCAGCCACAGACAATGTGTAAGCAAAAGGGCGTGGGAGGACTTGCCTACCAGTGAGCTCAGTTTGGCCCATGAGTTAGCACTTTGCTGGTCTGTGGTCTAGGGTCTTGGGTTTTAATGCCTTCTTTGGATCTTCTGGTTTGGGGCCCACACAAGGTGAGAAGATTGAACTGAGACAATTCCCATGCATGAAACTAGGTTCTCAGCGGCAGTGTGGACTAGAGGAATGAGGCCCCTGGCAATGGAAAACAGGTAGGGAAACTTACTTTATGAGGTTTGGCTCTGGTGAAAAGAAGAAATTTGAATTTGTTACTGTAGTTAGATCTACTGCTATGCTTTGAATATGTCCCCTCCAAAATTCAAGTGTTGTCAACGTGGTAATATTAAGAGATGGGACCTTTGAGAGGTGATTAGACGATTAGACCATCAGGCTCCTCCCTTGTGAATGGCATTAAGGCTGTTAAAAAAAAAAAGCTTCATGCAGCATTCAGTTGGCTAGTCCTCCAGCTCTTCTGTCACGTGAGGACGGTGTATCGGCCCTCTGGAGGATGCAGCCTCACCAGGCAACCAAACCAGCCAGCTGGCATCTGGATCTTGGACTTTCCAGCCTCCAGAACTGTGAGGAATAATCATCTATTCTTTATACATCACCCAGTCTCAGGTATTTGTTGTAGCAGTACAAACAGACCAAGACACTTACCCTCACACACGCTTGAGGTTTGGATTTGTCGTAACTGTATTGTACAGGAAACTTCAAGCTATGAAATTAACTTAAAGGGGTTCTTCTTTAAGTGGTAGTTCCTCAGGGGATCTTAGCAAAGATGAGTTCATAATCCAAAATCACACGTCACACAAGGAAATAAGCCACTGGGAGCAAGAGTCAGCAGAAACAACAAATGGCAGGATTATTCTCTCAAGGATTGTGGGCATTGTAATGATTTGGCTATAAAAAAATGTTTAAAGAAATAAAAAGGAGAGAATCACGTGAACCCGGAAGGCAGAGGTGGCAGTGAGCCGAGATCATGCCATTGCACTCCAGCTTGGGTGACAGAGCGAGACTCCATCTAAAAAAAAAAAAAAAAAAAAAAAAAGAAATAAAAGGGAAAATGAAAAAGATTAGAGGATATTTCACAGAAAGGGAGGAAGAGACACAAAGAGTCGATGGTGGGGATGAGAACATGTTAAGGGGGAAGGAGGAAACAGTCCATGATAGGGGTCATGTGATGGCATTAATGAATAAATGATCATTGATTAAACTCAGTGCACATCAGCACTTGGCTAGGTACTAATGGTAGAGGTGGATAAGAGTATAGGAAACTCAAGGAAGTTTCAGTCTAGGAGAAGAATCAGATAATCAGGTAAATGAATAAATGCTATAAACTGTAAAGGGTTCTCTAACTAAACATAGCTGAGGCAAAGGAGGAAACTGCCCATTCTACTCAAGAAACTCAGGGCAGTTTCTTGGAGGATTTTATGCTTGAATCTAGTTCTGAAGGGTCTGTACACTATGGGTTATGGGGAACTTGAATAGTTTTAAGGAGGGAAGTAAAATGATCAGATTTACAATTTAAAAAAATATCTATGGCTGCAGTACAGTGAGTAAAATGGAGAATGAAACAGTGGGAGACCAGATATGATATTTTTTGAATAGTCATGAAAAGAAGCCACAAAACCCTCCTATAAGGCAGACGTGTAGGTGCGTTTGAGAGGTATTTTAGAATTTTGTTCATTTGGGGATTACAAAAGTAACGACACATTTACTGGCAGCAGCTCTACTTCTGGTGCTGTGTGATGGTTAATTGTAGGTGTCAGCTTGACTGAATTAAGGAATACCTAGAGAGCTGGTAAGGCGGCACTTCTTGGGGTATCTGTGGGGTGTTTCCAGAGGAGGTTGGTGTGTGAGGCGATGAATGAGTGCTTATCAGCTGGGGGCCTCAATAGCACAAAAATAGACAGAAAAAGATTTCCTCGCTCTCTCCTAGAACTGGACGCTCTCCTCCTCCTGCTCTTGAACATTAGAACTCCAGGCTCTTTGTTGGAAATAGATGCTCGGTGCTGCAAAGGAAAATTAGCAGTGAAACAAAGGATTTTTCAGCAATGCAAATTTTCACTTTCTAGACTGCAGGGAGGGTACCCTCACTAGCCATCATGACATGAGAGTACAATGAACAAAGGAAAACACACAAATTTATTCCTTATGCATTGGGGGTCATCCTTATTGCTGTGTCTGATCTCCGTTGGTTGGAGCCAGATCTCACTATCTAAACTAAAACCCAATTGGCTTACAGCTTAAAACTTTTCTAAACAGGTGAAGGCAATGGAGAGCTGGAACATGCCTGTGAGCACGTCCAGCACAGATATCTTGGTTAAAGTACAAGGACAGAGAATGTACTACGTGCCTGTAAGCATGGCATGTCTAACAGCTACATACGATAGGGCTTAATAAAGTTATTAGCACACTTATGATTTATTCTTTAACAAGAAAGGAAACTTAAGGAACTTTTCTACTTCCCACACTCTCCATGACTTGTACCAGTGGTCCTGTGGGTTCTCAGGCCTTTGCTCTCAGACAGAGTGACAACATCAGCTTCCCTTGGCTCTGAGGCTTTCAGACTTGGACTGAGCCAGGCTCTCAGCATCTCAGGGTCTCCAGCTTTCAGATGGTCTGTTATGGGACTTCTCGGCCTCCATAAATGCGTGAGCCAATTCTCCTAATAAGTCCCCTTTCATCTATGTGTGTATGTATGTATCTGTCAATTTATCTATCATCTCTTGATCGGTCTATCAATCTATCATCTATTATTGATCTATCATCTACCTATCATCTATCTGTGTATTATCTGTCTGTAATCTGTCACTCTATTATATATCTATTATTTATATTTCTCCTATTGGTTCTGTCTCTCTGGAGAACCCTGACTAATACACTGTGTAACCTTACACCTCCTCCTCCCAGGTGTTCCCAGGAGTCCCAGGATTGTCTTGAAAGTGCTTGACTGAGTGCCCACCTCCTGCTTTGTTCCCCCATGCCCTTCCCACTACAGCTGGCGGTGGTGCTTCTACAACCCCCAGCTATGGTGCTGCGGCCGGGACAGGGTGGAGGGTGAGAGTCTCTTCCTTCTCTTTGCTGTTAAGTGTCCTGAAGGAGTTCTGCTTGTTCCCTAATGATTATTAAGTTTACCAACCATGAAATGGTTCTTCGTTTTGTCCCTTGTTTACTCCCTAACCTCTACAAGATCAGGAAGCCAGCGGGGAGGAAGTCCAGTTGCCCGTGCCCCTCACTTCTGCCAGCCCAGCACGTTGTACCAGTTCCTTCTAACCTCCAGGCAGCCTGCAGGAGCCATAGCAAGGGTGAGAGGGAGGGACAGGTTTGGCTCTCCCAGGATACTTAGCCCTCATCCCAGGATGTTACTTAGCTTCTGGCAAATGTCTCTACTAATTTGCCAGAAACGCCTGCCCTGAGACCCAAGGGAGTCATCCATGCAAACATCAGACCCAGAGCTGTGAGTCACTAATGGAAGATGGAATGGGGGCAGGGAGGAGGTGGGAAGATTTATGGGCATAACAGGTAAGATCATGGAACAGATCAGTCAAGGCCTTCAGTGTCTGCCTAATGAGTCTGTTCTTCCCTGCAAGCTAGTGTTTCTCCAAGAGTGGACTAGTATATATCAGCCTCTGAGTCACATGAGAGCTGGCTCAAAATTTCTAATTTAAGACCTATCTGAATCAGAACCCCTGATGCGCAGGCTTGGGACAGTTGCATTTTTAACCGGTGATCCCTAGGTGGTAGTTGGAGAATCCACACACGTTTCTACAATAACTGGGTCCATACATCATCTCTTTAGGTAAACTGTGGGTAGGTGCTGCCTCTAAAGCCTCTCTTACCTCTCCTACAAGTACAAGCACACAGTCGGTACACAGTATCTATTTATTGAAGCTGAGCAAAAGAGGAAATGCTGAAAACAGGATGATAGTGCTTAAAATTGCTCCCTCCAACAGTGAAACATTTAGATACTTATTCATTTCTTTATTTTTTTTTGAGACAGGGTCTCACTCTGTCACCGAGGCTGGAGTGCAGTGGTTCGATTATAACTCACTGCAGTCTCAACCTCCTCGGTTCGAGCCAACCTCCCGCATCAACCTTCATGGTAACTGGGGCTACGGGTGCATGACACCATCTCTGGCTAATTTAAAAATATTTTTTGGGCTAGGCGCTGTGGCTCACGCCTGTAATCCCAGCACTGTGGCAGGCCAAGGCAGGCAGATCACCTGAGGTCAGGCGTTCGAGACCAGCCTGGCTAACATGGTAAAACCCCTCCTCCACTAAAAATACAAAAATTAGGGGAGCATGGACGCCTGTAATCCCAGCTACGCGGGAGGCTGAGGCAGGAGAATCACTTGAACCTGGGAGGCAGAGGTTGCAGTGAGCCAAGATCGTGCCATTTCACTCAAGCCTGAGTGGCAAAGCTGGACTCCATCTCAAAAAAAAAATTTTTGTTTTTTTTTTTGTAGAGACGGTAATATACTTTGGATATTTGTCTCATGTTGAATTGTAATCTCCAGTACTGGAGGCGGGGCCTGGCGAGAGGTGTTTGGATCATGGTGGTGGAGCCCTCCTGGCTTGGTGCTGTCTTTCTGATCCTGAGCTCTCGTGAGATCTGGTCATTTGGAAGTGTGTGGCAGCTCCCCCACACCACTCTCTCTCACTGGCTTCTGTTTTTGTCACATAACATGCCTGCTCCCACTTTACCTTCTGTGACGAGCAAAAGCTTCCTGAGGCCTCCCGAGACGCAGATGCCAGTGCTGTATCTCCGGCACAGCCTGCAGAACCCTGAGCCAACTAGACCTTTTTCTTATAAATTAGCCACTCTCAGGTATTTCTTGATAGCAATGCAAAAACTGTCTAATGTAGATGAGATTTCACTGTGTTGCCCAGGCTGATCTTGAACTCCTGGGCTCAAGTGATCCTCCCACCTCGGCCTCCCAAAGCGCTGGGATTACAGACATGAGCCACCAAACCTGGCTTTTCTTTCTTTTTTATTCTATAAATACTTAGGGCCATTTCCCGGCAGGCGCTGTGCTGAGTGTTGAATCCCAAGAGACTTGCAGTGAGAGAGGCTGGGGTGCCTGGGATGGAGAAGGGCACCAAGCGTACCACATGGGTGAGGTGGGGTGTGGCCGGGGAGGCTTCACAGAAGCAAACTCTGTCTGCAGAGCAGTGAAAGTGAACAACCCTGAGAGGTTTTCCTTGAGATGAGTTAAATTTGTGCATTGTTCTGTCTTTCCAGATGAAGAAAGACATCTCACTTCCCCTCTGAATCTCCAGCTTCAGGGCATGGCGAGCAATTTGAAGACTCCTGGAGTCAAGGGATAAAGGCAAGCATTAGTTCCATTGAGTCCTGTTTGATCTTTATACCATCAACATGGGGCTCGTAGCTTTCCCGCTTCCCTTTTGCTCCTCAAGTTTGGCCAGAAGGACGTGGGCTCTTTGATGTTCAAAGAAAGTCTGAACGCCTCGCCTGGTCCTCTGGGCCTGAGCGTGCTTCTGGCAGGCTCTTCTGAATCAAGTTGGGGCAGAGGAGGATTCTTAGTCTCTTTCTGAGATCCCACAGTCATTAGGAGCTGGATGAGCACATTCTTTCACAGATTTCCTTTTTTATTTTTCTGGGTCTCACAGGAAATTGTTGATTCTTGCATGTCTCCATTCTCTCAACCTTCTTTCTGACCAGAAAATTCTTTCTGTAATTTTGGCTCCACAGGAGTAGCAAGAAACACTTAGGGGGCAAACGGAGTACTTGGAGAACAGTCACGCACTCAGGCCAGACTCCCAAGGCCATGCATGCTGAGCATACCTCCCTGCAGCTCACAGCTTCAGGAAGCTGAAGGGAAGAGAGGTCCTCAATCTCAGAAAGAAACGAAGGCAGAACAGGGAAGCACCCCTCCCTGTTCCCTTAGTGAAATATTTTGATGAGTTTTGAGGCTGTCTCTGTGAGTAGGAAAATGCCAGGCTCTGCATCTCAGCTATTGTGGCCAGAGGTCTTCTCTTGGGTGCTGATTCGGATTCAGGACTAGCTGGCTTCAGGAGAGCTGCTTCAGCTGCTTTTCCACCTGCCACTCAGCGGGAAACAACTTTGGCCGGGCGCGGTGGCCCACACCTGTAATCCCAGCACTTTGGGAGGCCGAGGTGGGTGGATCATGAGGTCAGGAGTTCAAGTCCAGTCTAGTCAGCATAGTGAAACCCTGTCTCTACCAAAAATACAAAAAATTAGCTAGGTGTGGTGGTGGTGGGTGCCTGTAATCCCAGCTACTAGGGAAGCTGAGGCGGGAGAATCGCTTGAACTCAGGAGGAAGGGGTTGCAGTGAGCCAGGATCGTGCCACTACACTCCAGCCTGAGCGAGAGAGCAAGATTCCATCTCAAAAAAAAAAAAGAAGAAGAAGAAACAATTTTGGCAGTTGTACACACAGAGAGGAGCATGAGGTAAAGCAGAGAGGGGACCTGTGTTAGTTTTGCCTCCTGCCACTCAGTGACTTTGAGGAATGGAGATTTAGATCAAGGATACATGTGCAAGAAGGGAGACAAGATGTCACAGTATCCCCAAAAAGAGCCATGGAGCTGGGCTCAGAGATGTGGGAGCATAGCTCGGGGACTCGGGAGACACGGCTCTAGTCACTAGGTTCTCTGAGTCCCTCCACCACAGCCTCGGCATTTATTGGACCCTTCCAGTTTTGGTGACTCAGAATGTCTTAGTTTCTACTTCTAGCACTCAGGACACAGCCCGCTGATGACCTCAGCCTCCAGCCTTTGCGTGTGTTTATTTCCATTGCTCTGATCTTTGGCTTACTCATGGAGTCTACCTACTCCTGGGCCCTCACGGTCTGGCTTCCTTCTGTGTGATTTTCAGTATTCTTTAGCTCCCATTCCCTCAATTAGCTGTTGACTCTTTTTTCCCGTATCTTTCTGTTCCGTAGAAAGAGAATTTGATCAGTTGGAGTGAATCATCATTAGCCTTTTTGCTCTTTGGTCATGAGGTACTTCATAGGTTCAACCTATAGAGTTGGCCAACCTGGGGGCAGGAGCTCACCCTGACTCCAACCAGCTTGGCCAGAGGCATGTGGAAGAAGAAGGGCAGCATGTGGAAGATTCGAGAAATAATCTGCTTGGTGCAATGGGTGTTCGGGGATGACAGTTCTTTACCTTTGTAGCTGTGTGACCTTGGGTAAGTTCCTTAATTTTTCTGAGCTTATCTCCTTGCCTGTAAAAATGTGGATGAAGATACCATCTTGCAGTGATATGTGGATTACGGGTAAATTATCTAAAATAGCTAATAAACAGTGGGTGCTCAGGTGCTCCATACATACTTTTTATTATTGATGTGCTGGTCTGCCCGAGTCTGGATTTTGCATGCTGCTCTGACATAATTTTGGTGGCAGGAGCCCATATTCTGATTCAAATCCCATGATTCCTACAACATCATCTTTGGTGGTAAAAATAAGAATCAAGTAAGTCAGAAGGCATCACTAAGGAACATTGAGGATATATTCCTGGTTATGTTTTAAGGCCACCACAAAGTCTGGCTGGAAATAAAAGGCAAGATTCAAGATGCTTCCTCTTCAGTCATTGAACAAGTCCAGTTAAATCTGAAATGAGACACCAGTCAAGGTTTCTCGGCTCTTCTCTTTCAACAATTCATTTAAGAATATCTGGCGCGGTGGCTCATGCCTGTAATTCTAGCACTTTGGGAGGCTGAGGTGGGTGGATCACCTGAGGTCAGGAGTTCAAGACCAGCCTGGCCATCATGGTGAAACCCCATCTTAAAAAAAAAAAAAGAAAGAATATCTGCAATACTTTTGAAGTAAGACACTTTGAGTAAGACGTTTAAGAAACAATGGTGACAATTCAGAGATACATGAATGAGATAAATGCACATTCACCGAGAGAAACCCTGCTGTCTGGTTATCAGTGATTTGCAATTAATGGATGCAACAGGAGCTGTAATCAACCCTGATCAGAGCCATCTGGTGAAGAAGCAGAACAAAACTAGGATATTCTTCCCCAGCTATGATCTCTGAGAGAAATTAGTGATTGCCTGCAGGCTTCTCAATCGATCAATCCCCTTGGCTAGCTTAGCCTATGCTCCACTCTTCCAACTTCTTCTGGATTTCAGGGTTAATTCCCAGCCACCAGACAGAGCTTCTAGCCAACTCCACCATGTGAAGGATTCCGAGGTAAGCTACATACAGTATAGCCAAGACTTCTTTTTTTTTTTTTTTTTTTTTTGAGACGGAGTTTCGCTCTTGTTACCCAGGCTGGAGTGCAATGGCGCGATCTCGGCTCACCGCAACCTCCGCCTCCTGGGTTCAAGCAGTTCTCCTGCCTCAGCCTCCCGAGTAGCTGGGACTACAGGTACATGCCACCATGCCCAGCTAATTTTTGTATTTTTAGTGGAGACGGTGTTTCACCATGTTGACCAGGATGGTCTCGATCTCTTGACCTTGTGATCCACCCGCCTCGGCCTCCCAAAGTGCTGGGATTACAGGCGTGATTTGCCTTCTTCATTCTTTTCTCTTATTATTCCTCAGAGTGGATTCTCTCCATTGATTTATCTTCAAGTTAGATGATTCTTTCTTCTGCCAGGTCAAATCTGCTGTCAAACCCCTGTAATAAATTTTCCATTTCAGTGATGCAATTATTTTAATTTTCAACGTCAACTTCTATTTGGTTCTTTCAAAAATTTCTATCTAGTTATCTCTGGTGGACATCATTCTAATACTTTCCTTTAGTTCTTTAGACAGCGTTTCCTTTAATTCTTTGAACATACTTATAATGTCTGATTTAAAGTCTTTGACTTTTTTTTTTGAGATGGAGTCTCACTCTGTTGCCCAGGCTGGAGTGCAGTGGCATGATCTCAGCACACTGCAACCTCTGCCTTCCAGGTTCAAGCGATTCTTGTGCCTCAGTCTCCCAAGTAGTTGGGATTACAGGTGTGTGCCACCATCACCAGCTAAGTTTTTTTGTGTGTGTATTTTTAGTACAGACAGAATTTCACCATATTGGCCAGACTGATCTTGAACTCCTGGCCTCAAGTGGTCTGCCTACTTCGGCCTCCCAGAATGCTGGGATTACAGGCGTGAACCACTGCACCCAGACAGGAACAGTTTTCGATTGACTGCTTTCTTTCCTTTGCCTATGGGTCATATTTTCATATTTATTTGCATTTTTGTACTTTGTTGTTGCGAACTGGGTATTTTGAATAATGTGGTGGCTGTGGAAATCGGACTCATTCCCCTTCTAACACTTTGCTGCTGTTATTTGTCACTGTTGTTAGTTAGTGACTCTTTGAACTAATTCTGTAAAGTCTATGTGTTAGTCTTGGTTCTCTAGAGAAACAGAACTGATAGGAGACATTGGTTCTTCATGTATTCCAAAGAGAATCTTTTACCAGTTAATTTCTGTTTCTCTGATTCATCCATTCTCCCTAATAATCACTTACTGGAAATGTCTGTACCCCATTGAAAGGTTCGGGGTAACTACTCTATATTTCTCTCCTGTGGATGTTAAGTTTGTATACTAGCCAGGCGCCATGCCTATAATCCCAGCACGTTGGGAGGCTGAGGTGGTAGGATTGCTTGACCCAGGAGTTTGAAACCAGCATGGGTAACACAGGGACACAGTTTCTCTACAGATAATAATTTAAAAATTAGTTGGGCGTGGTGGCAGCTACTCGGGATGCTGAGGTGGGAGGATTGCTTAAACCCAGCAGTTTGAGGCTGCAGTGAGCTATACTCTCACTCACAGAGCAAGACTGTTTTTAAAAATATTGGGTGCCTTCTTCTTTCTTACTAATCTCCTTTTTGTCAGTTGAGTTTTCATTAAAACTTCAGAGCGCAATGAGAAAATCTTCCCTTGATCCCACTGATCTAAAGAAAACATTGAGACAAACTTAATATGAGTAGAAAATTTATGTGGGTGAGGTTTGAGGACTGCAACCCACGAGCATAAATTCAAGTTGTCCTGAATATATGTTCCCATCATCAGCAGTTATAAGCAGGTTTTTTAAGGAAAAGAAGAGGCAGTTCCTAAATAATTTACCAAGAATTTACATTAAAATAAAATAAACTGGCCAGGCGCGGTGGTTCACGCCTGTAATCCCAGCACTTTGGGAGGCCGAGGCGGGCGGATCACGAGGTCAAGAGATTGAGACCATGCTGGCCAACATGGTGAAACCCCTTCTCTACTAAAAATACAAAATATTAGCCTGGTATGGTGGCAGGTGCCTGTAATCCCAGCTACTTGGGAGGTGGAGGCACAAGAATCACTTGAACCCGGGAGGCAGGGGTTGCAGTGAGCCGAGATTGTGCCATTGCACTGCAGCCTGGGCAACAAGAGCAAATCTCCATCTCAAAAAACAAAAACAAACAAATGAAAAAACAGAAAAAGAAAAGGCCTTGGTCATTTGGTCATGCTGGAGGCTGTTGGGACCTCCCTTGGGGCAGGGGACAAAATGGTCAGTTCGGAACTTGTTTTCTGACTACATGAAAGAGCACTGAGACCCACCTGTTCTTTCTGGCAGCTTTCATCAACGTGAAGCTCACGGAATCAGCCTGTTCTTGATGGCAGAGCTCTTGCATGGCTCTTACACATGAATGGAGCAAAAGAGGAAGGATTTTCCCATTATTATGATGCTGTTCTATCTCACCTGGAATGCCTCTTCTGTTCTTTTCCAGTCATCCAGAGCCCACCTCAAACCTCATCCTTTCCACATTACCCTGGACCACGGTGATCTCACCTTCCTCCCCAAAGTGCTTCAAGGTTTCCCATCTGCATTATTCCTTTACTATTTCTGCAAATATGCATGCTGCCCGTGTCATGTCTTGTGTTGTTAATTGCACTTCTTATAAGTGTAGGTGTTCTGTTTTAATTAGGTAGTACTTTTTTCAGATCCTTTTATAGTCTTTATATTGTCCAAGGTATGTGTTTATAGTAGATGCTTAATTAATACTGCTTGAATATACTTGTGAATAAATTTATAAATGAACAAATGAGGCTGGGCACGGTGTCTCATGACTGTAATCCCAGCACTCTGGGATGCCGAGGCAGGTGGATCACCTGAGGTCAGGAGTTTGAGACCAGCCTGGCCAACATGGTGAAACCCGTCTCTACTAAAAATACCAAAAAATTAGCCAGGTCCGGTGGTGGGGGCCTGTGTAGTCCCAGCTACTTGGGAGGCTGAGACAGGAGAATCACTTGAATCCAGGAGGCAGAGGTTGCAGTGAGCTGAGATAGCACCATTGCACTCCAACCTGGGCGATGGAGTAAGACTCTGTCTCAATAAATAAATAAATAAGCGAACAAATAAATGAGTGAACAAAGGAACCACAAGAGGACTGAACACATCCCACCTTTGGGTGCTTCTTTGTGATGACTTGGTGTTAGAGGCAGGCAGAGATCATTACCCCCTTGTGGCTGAGATTTCTGTACCACCTTCCCTCTAGGGTTTGTTTTAGTGAGAAATTGTCATGTTGTTAACTCTGACCCCTTTCCAAATATAAACGTTACCTCAAACAACCAGGGTCCTCACGACCCCTGGTGTTACTACTGAGCACAGCTCTGTGTTTATTTACATCCTGTCTCCAAGTAGCCAGCAGTAAGATGCTGGTTAATAACTCTTACCGTATATTACAGGGGTACTTAATCACTTCCACATGCCCCTCGACTTCATGTTATATTGTTTCAGCTGCTAATTTTCGAAATCCCCCAAACAAGACCTCTGCTCTGAAACATGTGCTTCAGGGCTGTTTCTTTCTGCCCTGCTCTTCTAGAAAACTTACATGTGGTTTATTTCAACAGCAAGACTGAAGGGGAAACATGTTCATAATTTTTCTCCCTCTTTTCCTCCTTTGAGTCTCTTTTCTGCCAAAGCCCTTGGCTGGGATCCAGAAATGGCACATTCAATCATACCCAGTGTGTTTGAGTAATATTTTATAATTACATTGTTGCTGGGAAAATGGTTGCCTTGAGAATAATTCCTCTGCATAAACAAAGTCTGGGACCCCTGTGCCCCTTCACACCCCTCTTGTGGGGAGAAGGAGGCAAGAAGGAAGAAAGAAAGGAAGGAAGGAAAAAAAGGAAGGAGAGAGGAATGTGACATTTTCCTGCTTGGCTTTAGTAAGGGGACACGTTAGAGAAGATTTATAAATTGATGGATGAGTATTAACAGCTTTTAGGAACCCTGCCAATCCTATGCTTGGAACTGATGTTTATCAGAAGTTAAACAGAAAAGCCATGTCCAGGTGTCTGGAAGGTGGAGGGTGGACGGTACTATGGCCTGGAAACTGAGGAGCTGGTTGACTGCCCTGCCCTCCCCACATTCATGGCACCACCCATGTTCTCCCACATGGCTCCTCCAGGCAGCTACTCTTTCCAGCCTGACGCTGAAATTGGGTTCTGAGATTCAAGGGGGATTCATATTAGAAGGTCCAGACGAAAGACTTCTGGTGGGTGAAGGGAAGGAGGGCTGGTGCTAATGGTGGCTTTAATAGGAAGGTCTTCTTAGCTGTAACCTCAAGAACCTACACAGGGCAGGGCTGTCTCTGAAGCGGCTGTTCACCAGGTTGGTTAGAAAACCCGGGGATGAGTGTTCATGCAGGCTTCAGTTGCCACAAGTTATGAGGTTATAATATTATTAACTTTATTAACTACAGCATTTTGGAAGGGGCTCCGTGCAGACCTCCCCTCCCAGTTGCTTCCATTCTAGATCTGAACTCTGGGTGTGAGGTGCTAGGATACAGCTCCAACCCCAGAAAGATGTCATCACTCACAAGAAGAGACATCTCTTCAGGGTAGTCACTCAAGAGTAAACGCCCCACAGGGACCACTGCAGAGCCCGGCAAGTGAGAGAGATGAAGGCGTGTGGTGTGCGGCATCAGAGGTCACTTGAGGGTTACTCTTGCAGCTTGTGTGCTCATCGTCTTCCTGACATTTCCAAACAATTCAGAAGAGATCATTCGAGTAGTTTCAGCCAAAAGGAGCTTTCAGTTAGAGTTCAAGATGTTTATTAAGAACAAAACAAGTAAAAATCACATTTTAAAGAACTACCCCCAGACCCCATCTTCAGATGCCAGTTCTCCAAAACAACAAAAAAAGTCAAACCGTCAAACAAAATAAAGTACCATATGTCAATTCTGAGCCTCTTGGGATCCCCCGAGGATCTACCGTACCCTCCTTTCCAAACCTCTTAGTCCATTCTGGCAGCTATAACAAAATATCTTACTGGGTGATTTGTAAACAACAAGAATTGTATTTTTTACAGTTCTGGAGGCTGGGAACTCCAAGATCAAGGCAATGGAAAACTCGATGTCTGGTGAGACCAGCCTTCTCAGTGTGACGGTACCTTCTTGTGTCCTCACATGACGGAGACTCGAACGAGCTTCCTTGGGCTTCTTTTTAAAGTTACTAATCCCACAGACTGTAAGCACCACAGGGACAGGAATTATTATTATTTTCTTGTTCAATGAATTTTGCAACTCATTAAATCCCAAGCACCTAGGACGGAAACTGGAATGTAATAGTCTTTCAAAAACTTCCTGATGAGCCTTTAGAAACCAGAACACTCTATCATTTACAACAACATGGAGGAACTCAAAGGACGTTATGCTAAGTGAAATAAGCCAGTCACAAGGAGACAAATACTGCATTATCTCACTTATACGTGGAATCTAAAATAGCCAAATTTATAGAAGAGTAGAATGGTGGTTACCAGAGGATAATACTTAATGGATTTTAAACACCTTTACAACAACAAAAAAAGATACGCATTTGACGTGATAGATATATTAATTAGCCTTATTTGAACTTTTCACAATGTATACATGCATCACATTGCACCCCATACATTTGTATGATTATTTGTCAATTTAAAATAAGAGAAAACCAACAGGTACAGTGGCTCATTCCTGTAATCCCAGCACTTTAGGAGGCTCAAGTGGATTACTTGAGCCCAGGAATTCAAGACCAGCCTGGGAAACACGGCAAACCCCATCTCTATAAAAAATGCAAGAATTAGCCAGACATGGTGGCCTGTGCCTGTAGTCCCAGCTGCCTGTGGGGCTGAGGCAGGAGGATTGCTTGAGCCCGCGAGGTTAAGGCTGCAGTGAACTGTGTTTGTGCCACTGTCCTCCAGTCTGGGCAGCAAAATGAGATGCTGCTTCAAAAAAGTAAAATAAAATAAGATAAAACTTAAAAAAGCCTTCTTACAAATGAGCAAATTAAATCATTAAAGATACATTAGTTAAAAGAGAAACCAAGTAAAAAGCACTAGGAAATAAGATCTGGGAAAATTTCCAACTCAATTTAAAGAACACTTCTTTTCCAGGTTGAGTATTTACTCTGCTCTTGGTGTATGTAACTTGCCACTGAGTCTGTTGATGGGTGGGAATGGTCTGTCTGTTTCCCACTAGAGTGGGAATGCGACTACATTTTAATGTGATTTGCCTTCACTGATCTGAGCTGTTTCACATGATGGTTGGGGGAACAGGCGTTAAATGATTCCCAGTTCTGGGGTGCACTGAAGAAATGACCCATGTTTATTTTGATAATGTGTTTACATTTAGGGAGTCCCCTACAGATTCAAATTTGAAGCTATTTTCTCTCTGCAGTCTTCTCTTGGGCCACAGCCATAGACCAAGTGCTGTTGCCACTAATTTTTGAATTCTCAATTTCCATCATATCTGCTCAGGAGAATCTTGGGTCTTCTTACAGGAGAGCAGAGAGTCTGAACAGCCCACCTCCCCGGGAAGTGAGGGGAGCCTGGAGCTTCACTAATACAAGCCAGAGGGGAGATTTTGATTGATCCAATTTATAAAAGCACAAGGCCAGAGCTTTCAGCAGCTCCTTCTTGCATCCAGCCAAGAGCAAACTCGCCAAAACATGCTTGCTGTGTGAGATTCTACCTCATTTCAAGCCTTAGTAAAATGCATTTCTCTCTGTGTCCTCTCTTTAATTCTCTCTTGTCACACCCTTACATGATGAGCCTGGAGAATGCAATAGGCTGCTGAGAGAACTGAGACTGAAGACCAAGTCACAGCAAGGGGCTTCTCAGCTGGATAAAATGCCAACATGACTTAGCTTATAGGAACTTGGAAGGCCCCTGATCAAGCAAATCCACTCCCCTTAATTGACCTGGCCGGAATTTTTGCCACGGAGATTACAAAACTGGGAGCAATTAGTTGGAGATATTAATAGGTTCCGTCATGTGAAGTATTTGTAACAAGCCTTCGGTTGAATTCCAAACTGAGAAGTTTTACTCCTGGAGCCAAAGAAGGCTTTGTTCTGGTTGACATCATGAAGCTATTTTTAGGGTCCAAGTCTGCTCTGTCAAAGAGACTGAGGGTTCACTGTCCCCTCCTCCTGCCTCCAGATCTCTTGTGCCAATGCCACCCCCATTCCTTTGCTTCCCCAGAGCCAGGCACGTGGCTGGATGTGACTAGGAAGGGATGAAGGTTTCCAGAGAATCAGTCCCTGGTGGGCTGCTGTCTCTGCATGGCTTAGAGGGGTGGGACAAGGAACATCACTTGACCTAGCCTAGGATAGGCAAATTCTTTTCCAGCTTCTGAAAACTGTGGTTGGGAGTTTGGAAAGACTGAGGAAGGTTATCTGTCCTCTTCTGACAGGTGACCTTTGGTACTGTATCAAAAAATGTTTCTAGATGTCCTGACTTCGTTATGGACTCCTACACTCTATGTTTGTTCAGGATCTGATACAGGAGGCCAGATCTGATTTGGAAGGGAAGGAAAGCACCCCTGAATGTGACAATACTCCCACTCCTCTCTATTTTATATTTGTGGAGTTCTTTGTACTTTTCTTATCAGTTTTATCCTCTGATTTAATGTGATCCTCTAAGCACTCTATGCAGGATCTGGTATCCTGGTGATGGGGAAACTGAGGACCAGAGGAGATAAATCATTTTTCCAAGGTGATTTAAAGGAATCATAACCCCCGTTTCCCAATTCCTGTTGCATTTTTTCCAGTAGGCTGAGCATGTTCCCCCAGCTGGAGGAGAGGGTTTCCAGGAAAAGCCTGTCCCAAGGAAGAATTTTTCTGCTTTGGCCTGGCATGACCTACCACAGGGGTAAGCTGAGCTGGATCACATCCCTCAAGCATGTTGGGCAATCTTCCATCCTGCCACACGGCTGAGCAATGGTTCCCAGTGTGGGCAAGTCACTTCCTGTCTTCCTTCCTCATGGTACTCCTGGGCTAGACGTCAATCTCATAGGACACTGAGTGGTACTTCCAAGTTGTCCTGATGCCTGAGGGACAGGCAGATTTATAGGTACAAGGCCATCCCCAGGCCATGCAGTGCCTTTGTATGAATTAGCAAAAGTGCCTCCGCTAGGTCAACAGGTCCACAGCAGGACACAGGACTGGGAGAGGAGCCCTGATCAGCCCCACTTGGTCAGGAACCCATGTTCAACCTCCACTTGGTCAGGTTCCTTTACGCAGAGAACATAGGAAAGAGAACAGAGCCTGGATCCCGGGCTTCCTCCTCCCTGACCATTATACAGGAGTCTGGGAAATTATCATCCACACAGCAGGTGGGTTCAGTTGCTTGGTAGTTATCAACCTGATGACCATAATCAAGGAAGATTTAGCAAGGGGATCTTATTACTTGTAACCAGTAAGGAGAACACCAGGCATGGTTCCCTAAGTAGTGTCTCTCTGAGCTGGGAGCTGGGTCAGGTTGTATAAACATAGGGTAATGAGGTATGGTCTGATTGGATCTTGCAATAAGGTGATGCCAGGAGGCGTGATCTGACTGGATCCTGCCATGGGGTGACACCAGAGCTCAATCTGATTGGATCTTGGATCCTGCCATGTTGTTTCGCTCCTCCATTCAGTCCCTACTCCCCAACCTCAGCACTTAGGTTCCCTGGGTGGCTGCCTGCTTGGTTCACCTAAGCATGCTCAGGTTAGAGTTCATGGCAACTGAAAAACAACTCACAACTTTGTTTCATAAAAGTTGAACCAGATGGGTCTGGTCCAGCTACAAAATCACTGATGGGGGTGGGGGTTGGCTGAGTGGCTCCCCCAGACAGTACAGCCTGACTGAGGAATTCATTCTCTCTTGTTTTCCTGACTTTAAGCTTTCTGAAGGAATGAGCAGCATTTCCCACCTCCCCTCAAGGACAGCCAGGGCTCTGTGTTATGAGACCTGGACTTCCCTCGCCCCAGGGCAGAAACAAGTATAGGCTTGTTCTGGGAGGAGCTGGTTTATCCCAGAGCTGGAGGACTTTTGGGTTGAAGGAGAAGGGAGATCTAGCCTGAAGAAGAGTGGGATGCCTGCATGGAGGCTGCAGTGGTGCCGGGCTATTTGCGAGTGGAGACCTACGTGTGCTTTGCCTCCGTACAGTAGGCTGGAGGTTGCAGGACCTTGGGTAGGATGAGTGTGGAGATGTCTGTGGCTTGAACAGGAAGCACTATCTCCCTTCTTGGCTCAGAAGGAGGATGCTTGAACCACAGAGTCTTCCCATAGAGAATCAAAGTAATGAGCACAAGGTACAGAAGACAGGCTGCCCTTCCCCAAGTTTCCTGGATTGTGTAAACCCCAGGGTGTTTTTTATGACCCAAAAGAAATTAAAAGTGACTTAAGAGGCTAAGCCAGGTTTAAGCTCATTTAGAAAAACAAAGAAATGGGTTGTTTCTTGTGCCCAAGATTTATGGACTAAATTCATACTGTTTACAAGTCCCACCAAAGGCTTAAAATTCACTTCCAGCCAGCCCATAACCCTTCCCAAGCTGTCATCTCAAGACACACACGTGGAGGACAGCTTCTTGCCTTCATCTCTGATTCCCACAAACATAACATAGTTGGGCTTCCCATTTGGAAAGTATTTCTTCTCCAAGGCAGCCAATTTAAAACAAAATTTTGGTCTTGCTTTACCTGTAAAATGTTTGTGGTAGAGGTGGAGGTGTGGGCAGGAAAGCTCTTTGCTTGTATGTCTTGAGATCCATCTTTCTTTTTTTTGGAAACAGTCTTGCTCTGTCGCCCAGGCTGGAGTGCAGTGTCACGATCTCGGCTCACTGCAGCCTCTGCCTCCCAGGTTCAGGCGATTCTCCTCCTTCAGCCTCCCTAGTAGCTGGGATTAAAGGTGCGTGGCACCACGCCTGGTGAATTTTTGTATTTTTAGTAGAGATGGGCTGGTCTCGAACTCCTGACCTTAAGTGATCCATGTGCTTCGGCCTCCCAAAGTGCTGGGATTACAGGCATGAGCCGCTGTACCTGGCCTTGAGATCCATCTTGACTTCTGGGATACCTGGTAATATCTCTGATCCCCCAAGACATACATTTGTGTCATGGGCTTCTCCAGGATGCTGGGGAGCCCTGGAATTTGTGAGAAAGTTTTAAGGTTCTATAATATTGGATAACAGAACTTGCTTAACTAAAAGTCTGAGGGGCAGAACCTGGGAAGGTCGCCCCTCTGAGAACTGTGCCTCTGAATGTCCTTCTTGTCCCCAAGCCATTCTCCCCATGTCCCAGTCTTTCTGGGTAATTTGCAGCAGGACTCTTCTATTCCCTCACATGTCAGCTGGAGGAGGGTGAGATTCCTGCTGCTCCTTTTTCCTGAGTACAGTGTAGGTTATATCTTACGACCGCTTTACATGAAAGGCACTGTAAGAGAAGAGCTTATTCTTTTGGTGAAGATAAAACCTGCATTAGATCCAGATTATTACTCCCCTGCCTCTCTCCTTCCTCTGCTAAACCTGGAACCGATTTTGTGGGTGGTTTGAAATTTGAAAGAGGGGGCAGAAATTTCAATTCTATGTCCTGATGTAAACTGTTACAGTCATTTCTTCTTGGACTGAAGAAAACTCAAACCAGGGTGATGTTAGGCTCAGTCCATCCATCATTATTATTCATTTTGAGCCTCTGATACAGAGAAAGAGAAGGCCCCCTCTGAACTCTTGTTTTTGTTTTTGCTCCGATCTCCCCCTTACCTTACCTAGAAAACATGGATGGTCAGGGGCAAATGTTGCAGGGCAAAGATTTACACCAACAACTACCTCTGTGAAGCCTGTAAGACTGGCCAGGTCTCTCCAGCCCCCTCTCCACCAAAAGGCAGCTTGCCAAACTGTGCACACGGACCTGTGGTTCTGACCTGCTTTGCGCCTCTGGGGCTGGCTGTGTTCAGCCACACCCTGGAGACTGATGTCGGAGCTCCTCCTTCTCTCTGCTTCATCTGCATAGCAGGGGTTGCAGCCTTGTCATTAGGTCTCGCCAATGGAATCTCATTTTTCTTTCCTGCACCCCAAAGTGTACTCTTGAGGACCCATCAGTCTGGAGTTTCTGGCTTTCTAGAGCTGCGTAGCCAGCTGGCTGTACCCACTTCGTTGGCTACCATCGCTTGCGGTTCAGGGAATTTCTCAGCCATGGCCCTGGGGGATGAGTTCTTGCCAAGCTCTGCTCTTTTTCAGTCTTCTCCTTGGCTCCCTCCCTCTTGCCTTAGCTCTGCACACTTTGTTCCCTCTCTTCTGTTCAGGCGAGGTTCCTGTTCTTTAGACAACGAGTCTTCAGGAGGAACCAGAATCCAGAGTAAGGAAGAGGAGAAGGTTGCTCAAGGGTCAGGGCAGTGTCCTGCAGAACCACAATGAAGGGCATGGTCAGTACTGGCTGATGTGTTGGCCAAAGGAGGCTGGACCATGCTAAAGAGTGCACAGAGGGCATGGATCAGCAAAGAGAAACATCAGCAAGAAAACTGGGATGTGAAAAGCTTGCTTGCCACGGTCATTTTCAGGTGAAATACTGGTGTCGAAATTTCACTCTAGATCAGCAGAGGAAGGAGTAATGGAGCAATAGCTTATCTACTGAAAATCAAGCCTTGTGGATATTGACTTGCCTTAACCTCTTTCAGCTTCTGAAAGGAGTGGTAAATGATATAGGGAGGCCCTCCCCAAGTCTTGGTTCTGTCCAACAGGGCTGGGCACTGTGTGATACAGGATTCTCAGGGAAATTTATCTGGGCATTACTAGATAAATGCCACCTGCATATCTTCTCTTTCAGAGAATTGCTGGGAGAAAAGAATCAAAATAACCCAGGAGATTCCAAGATCCAACAAATAGCAAGGAAGAAACTCTGGGATGGCATCTAAGAAACAACATAATAACTGCCTGTAAAACCCATGAATGAGCTCAGATATTAAGACTGATCCTGCAAAAGATGGAAACCAAGGCCAGTCCACATGGATGAAGTCAGGGAGACTCAGCGCCACCGTGAGCTGTGGATTGTGAAATATGTCAAACAACAAAATGGACTATTTGGAGTAAGGAAATGACAGCAAAATAAAGCCAATGCTCGGGAAAGATTGTGTAATGGCTGAAGAACCTAGCCTCTTTTTGTCTTAAGAGCCAAAACAATTTTCAAGATCATGTTGTCAGTGGTGGAGTCACTCCCGATGTTTATTCTTTTCTTTTCTTGTTTACTGTAAGGCCAGTTGCCTCGCGGGGAGCTCGGACACGCCCATCCCTCTCCACGCCTGGAAACTACTTCACCACTCGGCGCTGGACATCAAGCCCTGCACTCAGCATCTAGCTCCGCCACGTGGCTTCCCCAACGCCCACTTCTGCACTCGGCACCAGAATCTGCACTCAACACTTAACTCTGCACCTCGCCCCCCGTTGGAAAACCCCGCCAAAGTTTAAAAGAAGCCCCGCCAGAACCTGCCCAATAGCATTTTGCTCCGTCCAGGTCCCACTCCCCCTGGGCGGCCTGCTCACCGGAAATCCCGCCTACCTACCAATAGCAGCTTGCCATCCACGTCCAGTTTCTCCACAACCAATCAAACGCTTCCACTCCCTATAAAACCCCACGCCCAAGAGGAATCAAGTGCGACTTCTCTGGCCCCTCTTTCCCAGACCACAGAACCTCACCTGGAAGCTTAATAAATTGGCATTTAATTTTCCTAGGCTGGTCTCAGTTTCCTCATTTTAAATTCAGCAATAACCCTTACATTTACTAATAGAGCTTTCTTCACCGTTGCCCCATTCCCAGCTTTAGCCGGATACATGGCCGCTCAATTACAAACTAAATTTCCCAACCTTGCAGCTACGTGGCAATACGGCAATGACACCCTCCAGTGGGATATGAGCAGCATGAGGTGTGCAACTCTACTTAAAGAGGAAAGTCCTAGACCTTCCTTCCCCCCGTTTCTGCTGCGTTGGATCCAGAGGCAAATGTTACATGTTGACCCCCTAACCTGGCTCCCTGGACCTTTTTGAGTAGAGCTGATTCACCATCCCTGAACCACTTTTAATGGCAAAAACCACAATTACTTTTGCAACAACCTAATACTTTAACGATTGGTGAAAAAGAGGCATAAACTTCTTATTTAAGCCATTGTATCTTGGCATGTCTTTGTTACAACACCTTAGCCTATAAACCTTAATCAGCACACAATCTAAAGATCTGCTTTTGCAGAAAAGGGAAAGATGCCCAGAGACGTTTAAGAGCACTGATAAGTTATTAATGAAGTGGGACCAGAACCCACGTCACCTGCTGTATGACGGCTCTTTCTATTCTACCTTCTGACTCAGAGAACACAGAGCCCATCAAATTATACTTACCATATCTTTTCTGCTAAAGAGGATAATCTTCAACCTGGAAATGGTGAAACAAATACTGACTAGAAGGAAATGAAGCCAAAGGCAGGAAATAGAGTTTCATTTCAAATCCATTGAGGACTCCAAATTGTCATGTGTTTGATCAGAAGCCCAGGTAAATCACCTTCCAGGGCATGGAAAACATCACTTTTTCTGATAACTGCAGCCTGGGGTAAGTTCTTAATTCTACAAGCCATTGGCGTACTTTTCTTAGGGCCAGATCCTTCCAGCTGTAAGGTTGAGTGTGTTCCTCTGCAGCTCAAGAGCAGCCACAGCCTCAGGGGGCCAGCTGGAAACCACGAAGTGGAGGAAAACACCTCTTCCCCAAGCTTATTCTCTGTCCATGCATGTGCCACGGTGCCAATTCTATGCCTAGATATTATTTTTTTAGATCCTCAGGGCTTTTCTTTCTTCCAGAACTCTTTTCCTTCTTAAAGCTTTAGTTTGCACATGCAGAGAAAAGCTGGTGAGAGGAGATCCAGCAGGGTAGGCCCCCAGTAAACTTCACCCAAGTCCAGTGTGCTTAGCCTAACTCAGTGGCAGGAACCTCTGATTTTGGTGTGCCTTGATGGCAGCACAAACAGACGGGGCAGGGCCAGACTTGTGTTGGTGAGGACCTGCTCACCATGCTGGGTCCTTGACCTGGAATGTGACTCAGAAAGCCAGCCGTTCACCTTACACATTTCATGCATTCCACACACTGACTCACCACAGGCTCAGAAGGTCACCGTATTAGCATTCTCCAGAGATGCAGAAGCAATGGTGTGTGTGTGTGTGTGTGTGTGTGTGTGTGTGTGTGTGTGTGTGTTTGTGGAGAGAGAGAGGGCAGAGAGAGAGAGATTTATTATAAAGAATCGGGCCGGGCACAGTGGCGCATGCCTGTAATCCAGCACTTTGGGAGGCTGAGGCAGGTGGATCACTTAAGGTCAGGAGTTCAAGACCAACCTGGTCAATATGGTGAGACCCCATCCCTACTAAAAATGTAAAAATTAGCCAGGCATGGTGGCAGGCACCTGTAATACCAGCTACTTGGGAGATTGATGCAGGAAAATTACTTGAACCTGGGAGGCAGAGGTTGCAGTGAGCTGAGATTGTGCCACTGCACTTCAGCCTGAATGACAGAGCAAGACTCTATTTCAGAAAAAAAAAAAAAAAAAGATAAGACAATGTGGTGAAGTTAAAAATTGGGAAGCACTGGGAATGAAAACACGGTGCAAGAGGGAAGGACTGAATAGAAAAGTGGGCTGAGAAAGTAGCTGGGATAATGGAAGAGTTTTAGTCAGAGTTGAAAGACTTAGACCTAAGTCTTATTCTCCCATTATCATCTGTGATTTTTTATTCATTAATCCCTTCAACAAATATTTACTGAACACAAATGATCTTTGTGGTATTGTGTGAAGCACAGAAATACTGAAATACCAGGACAGATACAGTCCATCTCTTTCTATTATCACAGTGGGTAGGCAGAATTCTAAGGTGGTCTTCATGATCTTCATTCCCTGATGTTACAACCTGCATAGTACTAGCTGCATGAGTATAGGTGGAATCTCTGAATTGCTTTTAATAGTAAGAATATGGGAGAGGTGATGGGAAATCACTCCTGTGATACTCTGGGAAGATTTGACCTTGTTCTCTTGTTGGCCTTGAAGAAGCAAGCAGCCATGTGGTGGACAGTCTGTGGAAAGGGTTATGTGCTAAGGAGATGAGAGCATCCCTGAGCCAACAGCCAGTAAGAAGACAGGAACCTCAGTCCTGCAGCCACAAGATGAATTCTGCCAACAACCTAAGGCAGTGTCCAAGTGGATCTCTCCCCAGTCACACCTTCAGATGCAAACACAGTCCAGTCAACACCCTGATTGCAACATTATGAGATTGTGAACCAAAAATCCAGCTAAGCCACGATGGAATTCCTGACTCATAGAAACTATGAGATAATAAACACCTGTTATTCAGGTCACTAAATTTGTGGTAACTGGTTGTGACATTTAGAAAACTATGTACTCATAGATTTTACCATTTAAATGAAAAAATGGACTTCAACACAGTTCAATAATTACTGGGATAGATTGCACTCTTTGCCCTAACACTTCACAACCTTTTTCTGTCCTTATTCTCTGCCATGTGACTTTAGAGTTTGTCCTACTAAAGGAATGGGGTATATTTTTCCTACGCTTTGACTTTGGTTTCAGCCAATGGAATGGTGCAGACATGACCATGTGCCTATTCCAAGCCTAGGGTTCGCACACATTGTTTGCGTCTTCTGCCCCGACCATCACCATGAGAAGAACCTGCTGCAGTCAGCCGGCCTGAAGAGGGTGTGAGACGTGTGGAACAGAGGCTGGTCCCAGGGGCCCACCAACCTCAGTGAGAGGCAGAGTGGCCACCAGCTCCTGCATCCTGAAGCAAAGCCACCATCTGAGCCTGAACTCGACCTGTCACGCCCAGCTGGCCTGCAGCCCATGAGAACCTGGGCGTATGGTTTCAAGTCATTGGGTTTTGAAGCAGTTTGTTATGCACTATTTTGTGCCCAGAGCCAATTGATACAATCACATAAATAATTAATTACAATTGTGACACTGTCCTGAAGGAGAAATACGAAGATAGGAGAGTATATAACTGAATAACCAAACTTTTCTGAGAATAGAAGAAGGTTTTTCTGAAGAAGTAACCTTGAAGTTGAGACCCTGAGTAGGAACTAACTAAGCAAAATGAGGTTGGAGTGAAAGAAGGAATATTCCAGGCAGAGGGAATAGCAGGTACCAGGTCCTGAGGCGGGAAGTGCACATTTGAAGAGCTAAAGAGAGGCCGATGTGGCTGGAGCTCAGGGGAACTGGGGGAAGAGTCAGGTGTGATGAAGATGAAGATAAAGATGTAGACAGGGATTAACCATGAAGTGCTTGGGAGTCATGTTAAGCATTTTCTTCTTCTTTCCCCCACCCTCCTCTTCTTCTAGAAATAATGGGGACCTTGTTTGAGTTTTAACTTAAGGAATGACAGGAGCAGGTTTTCAGTTCTGAAACAACACTCAGCATGGTGTGAGAATGCCACAAGTAGGGCAAAAATAGTGTTGGAAGACCAGAGAAGAGGCTGCCTTGTCGGCCCTGGGGGGACATCACAGTAACATAGACGACAGTCTAGTGTGGAGATGGAGAGACATATTTAGGAGACAAAAATGATGGAATTTGGTAACGGCTGAGATGAAGTTCAGGGAAGATGCAGAGACAAAGGTGTCTGTCTCTCAGGCTTCTGGCTTGAATCATTGGGTAGTTGGTGGATTTGATCATTAGTATGGAGGAAATTGGAGGAAGAGCTTATCCAGAGGAAAGTTACGGGCTCAGGTTTTTCTTTATTGTTGTTGAGATGGAGTTTTACTCTTGCTGATCAGGCTGGAGTGTGGTGGTACAATCTTAGCTCTGCAACATTTGCCTCCTGGGTTCAAGCAATTCTCCTGTGTCAGCCTCCCAAGAGTAGCTGGGACTATAGGCACATGCCACCACACCCGGCTAATTTTTGTGATTTTAGTAGAGATGGGATTTCACCATGTTGGTCAATCTGGTTTCAAACTCCTGACCTCAGATGATCTGCCCACCTTGGCCTCCCAAAGTGCTGGGATTATAGGCACCCCTGTGCCAAGCTTGGGCTCAGTTTTCATGGCCTTAGGCAAGTGATAGCTTCTGATCTTCAGGTTTTTATCTGTAAAACAGGAAAAAATGCCTCTACCTTAGTATTGTTAAGAAGACCAAATGAGATCGTGCATGTGAGAGAGCTTTGCAATCAGAATGTACCGTTCAGGATAGGATCTAATTACTGCAGAGAGTTAGGAGAGGAGAAATAGATGGAGAGGAGAAATAGACGGTTCCTGAGCTCAGGGGTAGGAGAACAGGCTGACCTGGAACCAAATCCATCTGGTCTGTCTGGGAGAAATCAGTGGAGACAAAAAGAGCCAAACCTTGAGACCTCATCAGAGACAGTTTTTTCTAACCAGCTGCAGACCCTGGGCCCAGGGTGGCCCTACCCTTTGTAATTGCTTCAGGCTGGATTCAGAGAACTGTTCCCACTCCTGACTACCATCACAAACACACTGTCTCCATTATCCCAAATCAGGACAAGCCTTCTGTGCACCATGGGAAATCCTGAGGTTAAAGCCTGCTGGTGAACGTCTGGAGCTGGGAGGGCACAGGAGCTGAAGGACCGCTGCAACTCTGCTGTTTAGGGTTATGCAGCTCTAACCTGCTTCAGCTATCACAGTCTGGGCTGCTTGCTACCCTCCACAAACTGCCGTTTCTTGTGAGGCCGATCAATACATCAATAAAGCATTTCCTTGAGCTACTCCTGCCATTTTGTGCCTGAGTCCAACAGAGGCTCTGAGAGTGGGTGGTCAGTGAGCTCTCTTGAGAGAGTTAACTCCTTCCTGTCACAAACGGTTGTTTTTAACTTTGCCATGGAAGAGGATTTACATCCACGAAGTCATCTAATCATGTTGATGCTTCTGGCCACATCCATCTTTACTCATCTTCCGTCCCGTCCATCTTATACATGGATTCCAGATGCTCTTCCGGGAGCAGCTGCTTCCACTGTGTCACCGCTCCACCTACAGGTCCCCCCTGGTACTGCTGTCCTGTCCCTATCTCATGGGAAGAGCACTTGGCTTTGGGTTGGAGGCACTGACTTAGAATCACAGCTCTCCATGCGCCGGGGTGGGACCTTGGGCAAGTGAGGTCACCTCCAGGAGTCTCCCTCACCTTACGTCCAGAAAGCACAAGGATGCCTAAATCACCTGGTCACGGTGGAGGTATCCTACACAACGTGCTTGGCACACAGTGTCCTCATGAGAGAAGGAGCCCCTTGTGTCAGCACATTCAGGTTCTGAGCTTCCTGAGGTTCTGGAGAGCAGGGATCCGGGCTCTCACCTGTCAGAATGGCTAGCCAATTTGCAGGCTATGGTCCCATGTCCTGCTGTGAGGAGCCTCTTAAAGGAGCAGAACCCCTCCAGCAAATCTAAGAAGGGGCTGAGTGAGCCCCTATCTGCGGGGGCAGTGAGACGGGAGGATGGGACGGGGATGTGTCTGGAGGCAGAGGGGGCTCACTGGGTGTCGGGGAGCTTGGAAGGCAGCATGAAATAAATAAATAAGGAGGAATTGGATTTTTGGAAAACTTCTAAAGAGCCACAGAAGTGCAAAGGGAAACTTAAGCAGCTTCAAAGACGAAGTGGAAACAGCTCTAAATTCTGGATAAGACAGCTTGGTGCCTGCTCTGACCCTTTCTGAGTGAGGGTATTCATAGCTTTGCATAAAAGCCCTGTCTACTGTTTCCCGGTTCCCTTTGGAGGTCTGAAGGGGCCAGCATGTCCCCAGAAGTGCCAAAACATGAGAGATGAATGGAGTTGGAGATGAGGAGTGGTCGGTTACACAGACACAGCCTGTGAGAGAGAAGCTTCTGGATCTGCCCAGAGCTTCTCAGAGCTAACTCTGTGCCTCCACAAATTTTATTTTTGAGCAGGAAAGTCTTGGGCAAACACATTTCCAGTTGAAATTCTGTTGGAAGCAGGGTCTAAGGCTGCTTTGGTCAGGATGTGCTAAGCTTCAAACAAGTATCAAGGTCAAGAACAAACTCCAGAAGTAGGATGGGTGAGTCCCACTAGGTGTGTGCTTATTTTGGAAGATTCGTTCTTATTCGGCACCAGCCGTAGTTGAAATTGTGAATGGGCAATGTTTATCTCAGAAACCCTTGAGTCCCTGGATCCTCTCCCCTACTCCTTCCCCTCTCCTGCCCATCTCCCCACCCTATCCTCCTGGTCCTTCTCTGGGCTCACATCTGTCCTCAGCAAATTATTTGAAGCTCGGGCTTCTGGGGGTATAAATGACTGATAATTTACTGCATGAGATTTTATTTCAATGAGGGCCGAAGCCTTAGGCTAACGAAATGAAGGCGGTAGGGGTGGTGTTTTAATCAGACTCTGATGCTCGGGGCCCAGTCTTTCCAAAGGTGGGAAGGTGAGGTGCTAGGGGTGGTTTTGTCTCTGTGTGCTCATGCAGTTCTATGCCGTTAGGTCTGGAAGAGAGTTATACTGACTATTGTCTTGGGGTTCTTAAAGTTAGTAGAATCACCCAGTCAGCTTGAGGGGGCAGGAATCCACAGCGTTATGTGGTCCTGGGTCCTTTGAAACAGAGGATCTGGGCAGCAGACTTTGAGGGAAGTGCGATATAGTCCCTCACTGGACAGGGGAGGAGCAAGGATGAGCCCTCCCTGGGTGGTCTCATGCCTCTCACTTCAACTCCAGTGCAGGCCCCAAAGCCTTGGCGGAGCCTCTCCCACCTGCCACGTGGAGACCTTTGAAAGCCTCAATTCCATGATTCTTGTTAAAAAAATGGCCCTGAGGGGAGGACACAGCACAGGCCAGCTGCTGGCGAGCCTGGGGAGAACAAGGTGGGCCCCAGGTTGGTCACCGCAGATCCCACCTATGGGGCGCAGAGGGACCACATGCCCTCCCATGGCACGATGGAGTGCTCTGCTCACCTCAAGGGCCTGCCCCTCTGGGGCCCCTGCCCTGGACCCATACAGATCTGGAAGGTGTCCTTAAACAGTCAGTTCCCTTGCAGAGCCCTCGCCATGGATCTTTCTCAAGGGCTTTGAGTCTTTCTTGCTTAGCAAGAGTTCTATTCTCAGTTGGGTACCAAATATACCCCCAGCCCTCACATTCATGTTCAGGTCCAGAGGGAAATTCTTTCTTAAGTCAGAGGGTGATCAAACACTGAAGGACTGACACATCTCCCTGCAATGTCATAAAATGGCAACCAGCCAAATGTGGCATTAACTTACGACTTGAAACAAGGGCCTGTCCCGTTTGTGACTCTGGTTCCCTGTTCTCTGCATGACATCCCTCTGAAGGAAGATGTTGGCCAGGGAGAGAGAGAGGATGCTGACGCTCCCACTTTAGGGGCAAGCTGTGCTTGGCAGTTGGTTAATTTTGTTTCCTCCTCATGATGTGCATGATGTCAGGAAATCAAGAAATCTAACTCTTGCCTTCCTGTCCCTGTCCTGGCTCCGCAGTCTTATGCCTTCTTATAGTGGAAGGATCGTGTTTCTGCAAACAAGGGGCCTGGGTTTGTATGGAGAACTGCTCCTATGTCACATGCAAATGTTGTCTCATTTAATTCTTCAACAATCTTTTGAGAGAGGTGATATGATGTCCATTCTACAGATTAGGAGATTAAGGCTCAGGGAAGTTCATCAACATTCCCAAGGTCACCTGGCTGGTAAGCAGTAGAGCCAGAATTTGAACCCGAGTCTGCAAACTTCAATGCACACCTCCTTCTGATGAGACTGCAGCCTTTCAGCAGTTCTTGAAATATCTCTGCACCATGGTTCTCTCTTTTGTGGAAATAAAATGGTGATATGCCTATTTAATTTTTGCAGATCAGTGAAGCTACCATCATGACTTTTATTATTAGGGACAGGGTCTCATTGCGTCACCCAGGCTGGAGTGCAATGGCATGATCACAGCTCACTGCAGCCTTGACCTCCCAGGCTCATACAATCCTTCCACATCAGCCTCCCAAGTAGCTGTGAATACCAGCATACCACTATGCCCAGCTAATTTTTTCACTTTTATGTAGAGATGGCATTTCATTTTCTTACTCAGCCTATTCTAAAATTCCTGGCTTCAAGTGATTCTCCTGCCTTAGCCTCCCAAGGTGCTGGGATTACACGCATGAGCTAGTGCACCTGGCCCAGTGAAATTATTTAGATGGGTAAGTTAAGGAAGAAAAGAGTGAAGAACAATCTAAAGAACCCAAAAAATGAGTGGAGAGGAGGCAGAGATGCCCAATTCAGGGCACATAGTAAGTGCTCAATAAATACAGGTGGGTCGGATGGATGAAACTCAAAGCAAATATGACCAAAGCCTACTAAACGGATGAGTGCAAATAGCCAGAGGGAGGTTTTCCAGAACAGTTGAGGAACATTCCTTGCAACCTGAAAGAAGCACAATTTAGAATAAACAAAAGAGGCCGGGCGCGGTGGCTCACGCCTGTAATCCCAGCACTTTGGGAGGCCGAGGCGGGTGGATCACGT
>PVKV010000448.1:177069-291700 GCA_004027835.1 Alouatta palliata
CCATCCTGGTCAATGTGGTGAAACCCCGTCTCTACTAAAAATACAAAAATTAGCTGGGCGTGGTGGCGTGCGCCTGTAGTCCCAGCTACTCAGGAGGCTGAGGCAGGAGAATTGCTTGAACCCAGGAGGCGGAGGTTGCGGTGAGCCGAGATCGCGCCATTGCACTCCAGCCTGGGCAACAAGAGCGAAACTCCGTCTCTTCCGTCTCAAAAAAAAAAAAAAAAAAAAAGAATAAACAAAAGAAAGTACCACTGTTCCCAAGGTAGTAAATTTAGAGAACTCAGAGTCAGTCCAGAGCCAAAATATAAACGGTGGAAACCAGCAAATTGTGCATGACGAATCCATAAAAAATAGCCAGGGCAACATCTCCTGCCTTTCAGGCCAAGGTCAAGTGGGCCTTTCCCACAATACCTTTGGGCTGGGTCAGCCACATGCTAATTCTTGGGTTCTGAAGCCGGTGTTAACTTTCGAAGGTTTTCATCTCCTCCTTCTTCAGCTCTTTGGCACATTCTTACTCTGTGTTCTGGTTTCAGGGAGCTTGATAAACTACTGGAAACCCGCATGCATTTTACATCCAATTTATAGAGCCCTGACCCCTTACGGTGCCTAAATAATCTGCGGTGAAGGCGCCAATGGACCATGTAATCCATTTGGAGATGGCGTGTCCCGCTTTGGAGACCGGCTGTGTGTCTGGCTTCCTTGTCCAATGTTTCTGTTTTAAGGAAGGGACAAGGGATGAGGTTTCGGTACCCTGCTTGCCCACAGTCAAAACATTAGGTTTCTTTCCAGACAACCCACCAAGAGAGAAGGGCCCTCTTATAGCTCTTGTCCTAGGGCCTTAGATCTGGCGGCAAAGACAGGGCAGGACTTGTCAGAGGCACCAGGCTCCAAATCTGACCCCACCTCTTCTTGGGAAGAACTGCAACCTTTCACTGGCTGCACTACTGGTGTTCCGATTGACTGGAAGACCGTCGTGAACACTGAGGGCTCTCTTTAGAGCTCCGCCAACCTGCATCCCATAATGATAATCCTGATGAATTTCCCCATTTGGCTCTGTGGTGACAGCTGGCCAGTGGGGGTGACGCTTTCTCCATTTGGCCTGCAGGTGTCCCTGGCAGTCTCCCAGAACCTGGACTGCATGTCCTGAGCCCCTCCCTCTTGCTAATGTTGGGGTAGAGGATTTGAAGCGGCCACTCCCCGCCCCCGCCATACCACTGTCCTCTCTATCTCCAGATGTGGCCTCTTCATCCTCTCCTTCCAGCCTCTTCAGATCCTGTCCTCTGGGCCTGACGAAGCATCCCCTGTTGAACCCACCAAGAGATAGTCCATCCTCCACAGAGTTCCAGTGTTGAACATTCCTCTGCCGTGTGCTGTACCTGATCAGCCAGTGGCCCTGTGGGAAACAGATGGCACACTGGAACCGGGCGATTTGAGAGGGTGTTTATTTAACACAAGGCCTTTTTACAGTGTGGGAAGAGTGTAGGCTGGCCACGAAGTATAGTGAAGAACCCAGGGCGGCATCAGGGAGATCTTACCCCCAACTAGGATTGAGGAGCAAGGGCAGGGGACAGTATCAGAACCAGCCCAGCAAGACTCACAGCCAGCTTGCAGCAGTCCCCCTGGGAGGGGCGTGAGGAAGCAGATTTCCGATCTTTCATGGGCTGAACTCAACAGGAAGCCAGAAGCTATGTGGGCTTGCTGTTGTGCACATGTCCAGTCTATGGGGGCTCGTGGCAGAGTGGAAGATAGACATTCCATCCAGAGAGCAAAGCAGAAGAGGTCCAGCACAGTGTGTTCATGAAACCATGTATACTGGCTGGGTACCATGTCTCACACCTGTAATCACAGCACTTTGGGAGGCTGAGGCAGGAGGGTCGCTTGAGCCCAGGAATTCAAGACCAGCCTGGGAAACATAGTGAGACCCTGTCTCTACAAAAAATAAGCAAAATGTAGCCACATGTGGTGATGTACACTTGTAGTCCCAGCTACTCAGGAGGCTGAGGCAGGAGGATCGCTTGAGCCCAAGAAGTCAAGGCTGCAGTGAGCTGTGACTGTGCCACTGCACTCCAGCCTGGGCAACAAAGTGAGACCCTGTCTCTAAATAAAAATAATAATGGTTTTTAAAAAGCGGTACGTTGTGTTTTCAGAGGCGGTTTTCACAGACCTTTCCTACTGTAGGCAACTCCCCTCCCCTCCACTAATGAGAGAGGCTGTGGGGCAGTGCTGTGGCTGGATGTTTGTCCCCTCCCACCTCTGTTGAAATTTAATGGAGGTGGGGCCTAGTGCGAAGCGTCTGGGTAAGGGGGCAGATCCCTCACAAATACATTAATCCCTTCCTGGGGGATGAGTGCGTTTTCGCTCTAGCTCCTGTAAGAGCTGGCTCCTCTCTCTCCTGCTTCCTCTCTTGCCCTGTGATCTCTCCATGCACCAGCTCCCGTTCCCCTTCCGCCAAGAGTGGGAGCAGCCTGAGACCCTCCACAGATGGCCAGTCTTCCAGCCAGCGCCATCACGAGCAAAGAAAACTTCTTCCTTTATCAATTATCCAACTTCAGGTATTTCTTTATAGCAACACGAAGAAATAGAGAGCCTGCCCCATGCGGCTCTCACTCCCCAGGGTTTGGGATAGCAAGATGTGAGTTCTGATTGGCTCCATTGGTTGAAACAGCAACTTGAAACCAGGAGAGGCTCCTGAGTTCTTTCAGACTGAAAACCTATCCGTGTAAAACCTGAACTGGCTTAAGCAAGGCCATCTCAAAAGCACACTCAGCACGAATCACAGGGCTCTTAGGATATTAAGATAAACAATTGACATTTACGTCCAGTGATTTCAGAAAAGGAGAGAGATGGCGTCCCTTGCCCTGTCCTGTGCTGTCTCACTCGCCCCTGCACAGACACACCGAGCTCAGGTGCCTGGGCCAAGCTCTCCTGCCACCCTGCACAGGGGACAGAGTGGGTGGCAGCACATCCTGGCTGGTCTCTCCAAGATTCATGATGTGGGAAGGGTGTGTAACCACTGGGTAGAGGCCAGAAATAAGTGTCAGAGTGACAGGGAAGCTTGTGTGTATGTGTGTGTGTGTGTGTGTGTGTGTGTGTGTGAGAGAGAGAGAGAGACAGAGAGAGAGAGAGAGAGAGAGAGGGAGGTAGAGTTTTAGGCAGGGTAGAGTCAGGGAACACATGACGGAATCACATCCTCCATGTGGTGAGGGGAGCAGCGCCTTGTTTGTGGAGTGCCTGCTATGGACTTGGCTTGCTAACAGGTTTCTAGAGGTCACATGATTTTACATTTATTGCACAAGAAACCCATTAAGTATGCAGTGTTACTGAGTTTTGAAATGAGAAGACTAGGGGAATCAGGAGTTCCAGTTTCACTTGGAACTCCTGACCTCAAGTGATCTGCCCACCTTGGCCTCTTAAAGCGCTGGGATTTTAACTTAGAAGAGTCAGAAAATGGGCACAGCTTAGGGAGGAAGGGATCCAGGTGGAATAAGAGGTCTAGGCCAGGGAGTATCCCTGCAGATGGCAAGACCTGGGAAATCCAAGATGCACAGCTTGTAAAGCAGTGGCTCCTACACACTCCTTTGGCCGTCCCACCTCTGTATGTCCAGGAGAGTAAGGGTCAAAGAAAAGCTCCCAATGGGAGAAGACTGGATGGGAATGAGTGTGGCAAAGTGGAAAGCGCTCTGGACTGGAAGTCAGACTTAGATTTGATCCTTCCAGCTCTGACACCACCACGAAATCCCTAACCATGAGCCTAAGAAGCCGTCAGGTCAACTCTACGTCTCAATTTTTTTCATGCTAAAATAAAAAGGGTTGTTTAATCAGGAGTCAGCAGACTATGGCCTTGGGGCCAAATCCAACCCCTCACCCTGTTTTTATAAATGAAATTTGATTGGAGCACATCCATGCTCAGTGTTTTACATCTTATCTGTGGCTACTTTTATACCACAATGACAGAATTGGTTCTCCCAGCAGAGACCAAATCGCCCAGGAAACCTAAAATATTGACTCTCTGGCCCTTTGCAGAAAATCTCTGCCGACCTCTGGTCTAGATGATTTCTAGAGCCCTCCTGGTTGTGGGATCTGAGATCAGGCATTATGTCTTATCAGGCTTGGCATTTCACAGGCTCCAGGAGAGTGGCAGGTGGAAAGTGTGTAGATGCCCTTAGACCCTAACTTGGAGGCTGCCTTGCAGACAGTTTCTACCTACCCCAGCTTCCCTCATGGTCCCTCTGTTTTGGGACGCTATAGCTGAGGAACTACAGCCACCCTCCAGTGATACAAGACAGAAGCTGGCAAGTAACTGACCCGGCTGCCTCAGACAAAGCTGACATTTGCCTAGTGGGATAAAGCCCCGTTGGCCCACCCAGAAAACTGCCCATTCTCCCCACCTTTGGGGCTTTCTTTGCTTCCTGGCTGCCTTCCCCATTCCCTCCTCTGCTTCCTGAGTTCACCTCCCCATGAATTTGTTGCTGAGGCTGCTCTGGGGAAACCCCAGTGCAGACACGTCAAGTGGCTCATAAGCGCGTGTTGTGCTTGTCAGCCATGATCTGCCTGTGTTACCATATTCTGCTACAACAGACAATGTAGCAAAATTTAGCAAATTAAAAAAAAAAAAAAACAACTTGCAACAAAGATAGAGGCATATGGTTCTAGGAGATGGGACTGAATTATAATTTTTGCTCAGTGAACTTGGGTAACATATGGACCTCAGTGCCTTTGTCTGTAAAATTAGAGGGCCAGATTGCATGGGTCCCTAGATACCTACTGGTTCCAAAATGCTATAAAATTGGATCCAAGGGCGTCTTGCTAATCTGACGGCAATAAGTAAAAGCAGATATATATTCACATCATTAATCACTGAAGGGTTTTGTGATAACAGATTATGTTTTGTCTTTTTCTAATATGATGGGGAGGTGGGAATGTCATCAATGTTAAGGACAGTCCAAGCCTTGGAATCACTTAGTAACCTTCACCTCTTACTTGAGCAAACTCTCCTTTTCCCATTAGTCCCCACTCCATTCCCCACCCTTGACCTCACCTCTCCATTCTTCTGAGCATCCACTTGAGAAAATCATGGCTAGCATATAGCTGAAAAATGATGGGTCTAATCCTAGGTGGCTTGGCTTCTGAAAGTAGGAAAGTCTGGGGAAGTCTGCCCAGAAAGTCTTAAAAAACTTGGTAATCTGGGACATAACTTCTGTGTTTGTAAATTGCACGCTTTATCCCAAAACTCAAGCATTTGGAGGAAACTTTCGCTCATTTAATCATAATAAATATCAAAGGCAAATATTTATTAAGTGCCAACTGTGTGCCAGACGCAGCTGCGAAGTGGGAATACAATGTTAAGAAGGCAGTTATTGACTAAGTCATTGAGTAAATAATCTCTCAAATAAATGCCACATTGCAAACTGTGGTAAATGCTCTGTGGAGAGTCTAGGGAGGTGTGAGGTGGGAGGTGAGAGGTGGGAGGTGTGTGATGGGGTCCAAGGTCAGCTGGGGAGGTGAGTGGGGGTGAGGAGACACTGGGGCTGAGATCTGGAAGGAGTGGGCGTTAGTGAGTTGGTGAAGGAGGGACTGTAGGTGTGTGAGGAACCTGAGGACAGAAAGGTGATTAGAGGAACAAAAGGAAGACCAGATGTAATCCCAGCACTTTGGAAGGCCAAGGCAGATGGATCACAAGGTCAGGAGTTCAAGACAAGCCTGGCCAAGATGGTGAAACCCCATCTCTACTAAAAATACAAAGAATAGCCGGGCATGATGGTGGACACCTGTAACCCAGGCAACTTGGGAAGTTGAGGCAGAGAACTGCTTGAACCTGAGAGATAGAGGTTGCAGTGAGCCAAAATCGTGCCACTGCACTCCAGCCTGGGTGAAAGAGTGAGATTCTGTCTCAAAAAAAAAAAAAAAAAAAAAAAAAAAGAGAGAGAGAGAAAGAAAGAAAGAAATTAAAAAGAAGACCAGAGTGGCACAGGCACATGAGGACAGGAGATGAGCAGGAGTTGGAGAAGCAGAGGCAGGGGAGCAATCCTCCATCCTTTCATTCATTCATTCATTCATTCAAAAAACATTGACTGAATACTCATTGCACTCTGGGCTCTGCTCCATGCTTGCAGCTACAGCGCAAGTAAGGCAGTCTTTGCCCTCGAGTAGCTCATATTCTAGTAGAGAAGGCAGAACACAATCAGGTAAATGAATAAATAGCTCCTGAGGTTCAGGTGGAGGCAAGTGCAGTGAAGTAAAAGGCAGTAGAGGAAGGGATAGTGGGAGGCTGGAGTGAGATGGGGAGGAGGAGAAATTTTAGTGGGAAGTGGTCAGGGGGCATCGAGTGGAAACCGCCGTGGAGACCTGACTTGCTAAGGTTGTTTCGATTCCGTGAAGGATGGGAAGATATCTCGTGAGCAGTGCTGGCCTCCCTGTCTCCTTAGTAAGCCAAGAGGAGCAGAGAGCAAGAATTCCTTACTCATTCTGGCTAACAGAAAATAACTGGGAAGGGCAGGATTTTAAGTCCTCTGATTAAAAAAAAAATTTTTCCTTCAACCTTTAAGTTCAGGGGTATATGTGCAGGATGCGCAGGTTTGTCACATAGGTAAACGTGTACCATGTTGGTTTGCTGCACAGATCATCCTATGACCTACATGTTAAGCCCAGCATGCATTAGCTATTTTTCCTAATGCTCTCCCTCCCCTCCCACCCATCCCCCAACAGGCCCCAGTGTGTCTTGTTCACCTCCATGTGTCCATGTGTTCTCATCATTCAGCTCCCACTTATAAGTGAGAACATTTGGTGTTTGGTTTTCTTTTCTTGCATTAGCTTGCCAAGGATAATGGCTTCCAGCTCCATCCATGTCCCTGCAAAGGACATGATCTTATTCCTTGTTATGGCTACATGATATTCCATGATATATATGTACCCCATTTTCTTTATCCAGTCTATCATTGATGGGCATTTAGGTTGATTCCATGTCTTTGCCATTGTGAATAGTGCTGTAATGAACATACGCATGCATGTGTCTTTACAATAGAATGATTTATATTCCTTTGAGTATATACCCAGTAATGGGATTGCTGGATCAAATGATATTTCTGCCTCTAGGTCTTTGAAGAATCACTTCATTATCTTCCACAATGGTTAAACTAATTTACACTACCCTCATCTGTGTAAAAGTATTCATTTTTCTCCAGAATCTTGCCAGCATCTGTTGTTTTTTGATTTTTTAATAGTAGCCACTCTGACTGGCATGAGATAGTATGGTTTTGATTTGCATTTCTCTAATGATCACTGATGTGGAGCTCTTTTTCATATATTTTTTGGCTACATGTATGTCTTTCTTTGAGAAGTGTCTGTTCATGTCTTTTGCCCACTTTTTAATGAGGTTGTTTGCTTTTTCTTGTAAATTTGTTTAAGTTCCTTGTAGATTCTGGATATTGAACTTTTGTTGATGGATAGATTGCAGAAATTTTCTCCCATTCTATAGGTTGCCTGTGCTCTGATGCTAGTTTCTTTTGTTGTGCAGAAGCTCTTTAGTTTAATTAGATCCCATTTGTCAATTTTGGCTTTTGTTGCAATTGCTTTTGGTGTTCTCTTCATGAAATCTTTGCCCATGCCTATGTTTTGAATGGTATTGCCTAGATTTTCTTCAAGAGTTTTTACAGTTTGGGGTTTACATTTAAGTCTGTAATCCATCTTGAGTTAATTTTTGTATAACGTATAAGGAAGAGATCTAGTTTCAGTTTTCTGCATATAGCTAGCTAGTTCTCCCAGGACCATTTATTAAATAGGGAATCCTGGGCCAGGACTGATGATTCACGCCTATAATCCCACCACTTTGAGAGGCCGAGGTGGGCAGATCATAAGGTCAGAAGTTCATATCAGCCTGGCCAAGAGAGCAGCCTGGCCAATATGGTGAAATCTGTCTCTACCAAAAATACAAAAATTAGTTGGGCATGGTGGTGGTGGGTGCCTGTAACCACAACTACTTGAGCGGCTGAGGCAGGAGAATTGCTTGAACCTGGAAGGCAGAGGTTGCAGTGAGTCAAATGCCATTGCACTCCAGCCTGGGTGACAGAGGGAGACTCTGACTCAAAAGAAAAAAAGGAATCCTCTCAGGTTTGTCAAAGATCTGATAGTTGTAGGTATGCAGTCTTATTTCTGAGTTCTCTATTCATAAAATTGGTCTATGTTTCTGTTCTTGTACCAGTACCATGCTGCTCTGGTTACTCTAACCTCATAGTATAGTTTGAAGTCGGGTAGCATGATGACTTCAGTTTTGTTCTTTTTGCTTAGGTTTGTCTTGGCTATTCAGGCTCTTTTTTGGTTCCATATGAATTTTAAAATAGTTTTTTTTCTAATTCTGTGAAGAATGTCAATGGTAATTTAATGGAATAGCATTTAATCTGTAAATTACTTTGCCAGTATGGCCATTTTCACAATAGTGATTCTTCCCATCCGTGAGCGTGAAATGTTTCTCCATTTGTTTATGTCCTCTCTGACTTTTTTGAGCAGTGGTTTGTAGATCTCCTTGAACAGGTCCTTCATATCTCTTGTTGACTATATTCTTAGGTATTTTGTTCTTTTTGTAGCAATTGTGAATAGGAGTTCATTCATGATTTGGCTCTCTGCTTGCCTTTTGTTGGTGTATAGAAAAGCTAGGAATTTTTGTACGTTGATTTTGTATCCTGAGACTGCTGAGGTGGCTTATCAGCTTAAGAAGCTTTTGGGCTAAGACAAGGGGGTTTTCTAGATATAGGATTATGTCATCTGCAAACAAAGATAAGTTGACTTCCTTCTTCCTATTTGAATATGCTTTATTTCTTTCTCTTGCCTGATCGCCCTGGCCAGAACTTCTAATACTATGTTCAATAGGAGTGGTGAGAGAGGGCGTCCTTGTCTTGTGCCTGTTTTCAAAGGGAATGTTTCCAGCTTTTGCCCATTCAGTATGATGTTGGCTGTGGCTTTGTCGTGTATGGCTCTTACTGTTTAGAGGTATGTTCCTTCAATACCTAGCTTATTGAGAATTTTTAACATGAAGGGATGTTGAATTTTGTCAAAGGCATTTTCTGCATCTATTGAGATAATCATGTGGTTTTTTGTCTTTAGTTCTGTTTATGTGATGAATCACATTTATTGTTTTGCATATGTTGAACCAGCCTCGCATCCCAGGGATGAAGCCAACGTGATGGTGGTCGGTAAGCTTTTTGATGTGCTGCTGGATTCAGTTGGGCAGTATTTTTTTGAGGATTTCTGCATCAATGTGCATCAAGGGTGCTGGCCTGAAATTTTTGTTGTTGTTGTATCTCTGCCAGGTTTTGGTATCATAATGATGCTGGCCTCACAGAATGAGTTAGGGAGAGTCCCTCCTTTTCAATTTCTTAGAATAGTTGCAGCAGAAATTGTACCACCTCTTCTTTGTATCTCTTGTGGAATTCAGCTATGAATCTGTGTGGTCCTGGGATTTTTTCAGTTGATAGGCTATTTACTGCCTGAATTTCAGATAGTTTATGTGCATAGAGATGTTTATAGTATTCTCTGATAGTTGTTTATATTTCTGTGGGATCAGTGGTGATATCCCCCTTATCATTTCTGATTGTGTTTATTTCTCTTTTCTTCTTTATTAGTCTAGCTAGAGGTCTATCTATATTTTTTATTATTTCTTTTCAAAAATCCAACTTCTGGATTTATTCATTTTTTGATGGGTTTTTATGTCTTTATCTTCTTCAGTTCAGCTCTGATTGTGGTTATTTCTTGTCTTCTGCTAGCTTTGGAGTTTGTTTGCTTTTAGTTCTCCAGTTCTTTTAGTTATGATGTTAGGTTGTTAACTTGAGATCTTTCTAGCTTTTTGTGTGGGCATTTAGTGCTATAAATTTTCATCTTAACATTGCTTTAACTGCATCCCAGAGATTCTGGTACATTGTCTCTTTGTTCTCATTAGTTTCAAAGAACTTCTTGATTTCTGCCTTAATTTCATCATTTACCCAAGAGTCATTCGAGCAGGTTATTCAATTCCCATGTAGTTGTGTGGTTTTGAGAGAATTTCTTTATCTTGAGTTCTAATTTGATCATGCTGTGGTCTGAGAGACAGTTTGTTATGAGTTCAGTTCTTTTGCATTTACTGAGGAGTGTCTTATTTTCAATTATGTGATCAATTTTAGAGTGTCATGTGATGATGAGAAGAATGTGTATTCTATTGTTTTTGGAGGCAGAGTTCTGTAGATATCTATTAGGTCCACTTGATCCAGAGCTGAGTTCAGGTCCTGAATATCTTTGTTAATTTTCCGTCTCAATGATCTTTCTAATATTGTCAGTGGGGTGTTAAAGTCTCCCATTGTTATTGTGGGAGGGAGTCCAAGTCTCTTTGTAGATCTCTAAGCACTTGCTTTATGAAGCTGGGTGTTCCTGTATTGGGTGCATATATATTTAGGATAATTAGCTCTTCTTGTTGAATTGAAGCTTTCACTGTTATGCAGTGCCATTCTTTGTCTTTTTTGGTTTTTGTTGATTTAAAGTCTGTTTTGTCAGAAACTAGGACTGCAACCCTTGTTTTTTTCTGTTTTCCATTTGTTAAATTTTTCTCCATCCCTTTATTTTGAGCCTATGTGTGTCTTTGTACGTGAGATGGGTCTGTTGAAAACAGCATACTGATGTGTTCTGACTCCACCTAGTTTGCCATTCTGTGTCTTTTAATTGGGGCATTTAGCCCATTTACATTTAAGGTTAGTATTGTTATGTGTGAATTTGATCTTGTCATCATGATGCTAGCTGGTTATTTGCAGACTTGTTTATGTAGTTGCTTCATAGTGCACCAGTCTGTATACTTCACTGTGTTTTTACAGTGGCTAGTAAAGATTTTTTCCTTTCCATATTTAGTGCATCCTTCAGGAGTTCTTGCAAGGCAGGCCTGGTGGTGACAAATTCCCTTCACATTTGCTTGTCTGTAAAAGATCTTATTTCTCCTTCACTTATGAAGCTTAGTTTGGCCAAATATGAAATTCTAGGTTGGAAATTCTTTTCTTTAAGAATATTGAATATTGGCCCTCAGTCTCTTCTGCCTTGTAGGGTTTCTGCTGAGAGGTCTGCTGTTAGTATGATGGGCTTCCCTTTGTAGGTGACCTGACCTTTGCCTCTGGTTGCCCTTAACATTTTTTCTTTCATTTCAACCCTGGAGAATCTGATGGTTATGTGTCTTGAGGAGACCTCTCTTGGGAGGTCTCACCCAGACAGGAGGAATGAGATCAGGGGCTTGCTTACATAAGCAGTCTAGCTGCTTTTTGGTAGAGCAGGTATGCTGTATTATGAAGAACCCTTCCTATCCAGACCATTTGGATTTTCCAAAGCTGGCAGGCTAGAATGGCTGAGTCAACCAAACCACAGAGATTGCAGCCACCCATGTTCCTGGGAGCTCCGTTCCAGGGAGAGATCAGAGCTCTATCTGCAGAACCCTGGCTGGAGTGGCTGAAGTCCCACAGGGAGTTCCTGCCCAGTGAGGAGGAATGGATAGGGCTTCACTTAAAGGAGCAGTCTGGCCACCATCTGGCAAGGCAGCTGTATTACACTGGGGGACCCTTCTTTGTCCAGACCATTTGGATTCTCCAAAGCTGGCAAGCTGGGACGGCTGCATCTATTGAACTGCAGCGATGGTGGCCACCTCTCCTGCTGGGAACTTGGTCCCATCTCAGGCAGACTCCAGTCTGCTGCCATTGTCTGGCAGAAATTCTAAGCCATGGCTCTTAACTTGTGAGGTGCCATGGAAGTGGGGCTCACAGAACAATGCTGCTTGCTTCCCTGGATTCAGCCCCCTTTCTGGGAATATGCATGGATACATCTCTCACCCTGATGGAGATCCTGAGGCTGGAGTGTGTAAAACTCCTGGGTCTCTGTGTGCCTTAGTGGCTGCCCTGCCAAGTTCCACACAGCTCTGTGTATCAGATCCAAAGCCATGGTGGTATGAGCACATGAGGGGATCTTGTGAGGGGCTGCAGCGATCTGTGGGAGAAGCGTGATTTCCCAGGCGGAGTCACACAGTCACTCACTGCTTCCCTTGGCGGTGAGTGGGGGTTCCTTTTCCTCTACCTGCTCCTGGGTGGGCAAGTGCCCCACCCTGCTTTTCTTCATTCTCAAGTTGTATGCCTAGTCAGTCTCAATGTGAGAATCTGGGTATTTCGGTTGAAAGTGCTGAATTCACTTGCCTCTTTCATCTCTGTGAATGCCACGGACGGCAGCTGCTTTTCATTGACTATCTTGCCCCTCTAGAATTTCTATACCAATTATTTTATTATTATTATTTGAGACAGAGTCTTGCTCTGTTGCCCAGGCTAGAATGCAGTGGTGTGATCTTGGCTCACTGCAACCTCCGCCTCATGGGTTCAAGCGATTCTCCTGGCTCAGCCCCCCGAGTAGCTGGGATTACACGTGCCTGCCACCGTGCCTGGCTAATTTTTGTATTTTTAGTAGAGACGGAGTTTCACCATGTTGGCCAGCCTCGTCTTGAACTCCTGACCTCGTGATCCACCTGCCTTGGACTCCCAAAGTGCTTGGGATTACAGCTGTGAGCCACACTGCCTGGCCTAATTTTAAAATTTTTATGGATTTGCTTTTATTTATTTTTCAGGATTGTTTTGGTAGAGATGGGGTCTCACTATGTTGCCTAGGCTGGTCTCAAACTTCTGGGCTCAAGCAGTCTTCCTGCCTCAGCCTCCCAAAATGCTGGCATTACAGGTGTAAGCCACCACGCCTGGCCTGTATTTATTTTTTAATCCCAGAAAATGTAGGACTTCGGTTGAGGGGGGAAACCCCAATGGAGCAGGCTATGGATACAGAGTTCAAAGAGAGAAGTGAGTGGAAAGCATGTCTGTGCCATGTCTGTGGTGGCCCTTGGAAGGAGAGGTGAACTTGAGCTGCGCTCCTCAGCTAAGGCTGAGCAGACGGAAACCAGGACATAAAGGGGCTGAGGGTGAGGCACTGACAGGCTCAGCAGCTTCCCTGCACATACTCTGAGGGCTGGAGGCAGCTAGAAAAGGGTGTTGGCCTCAAGGGCTGTCACAAGTGGAAGATCTGGCACCAGATGGAAGAAAGGATTTATGGGGCCTTTCTGGAGTCAGTTTTCCTACTGACTCAATGTTCTGTGGTGGTGTCTGTGCCCAACCCTGAGCACGAACCTGCAGGTATCGACTTTAAGCCTAAGCAGTAGGGACGCCAGTATCTACCTAAGCCCCTTTCTCTAGAGTCTGGCATGAGGAAAAACATTCCATGGGTCTCAGAGAGCGCTCCTCAAGATTTCCCTTAGTGTCTAGTTTCTAGGTTAAGGGGTGTGCTGGTGAGAGAGACAGAGGGAGGGAGAAAGGAAGGAAACCCACTGGCCATTGGTGATCAATTTGACCTTCAGCCCCTCTTCCCTCCCAAGAAGCTGGGGGTGGGGCTGAAACTCTCAACCCTCTAATCCTGCCTTCCTGTTTCTAGTGACCAACCCCCAACCCAGGGCTACCCAGGGGCCCCCAGCCACCAGTTTCTTAGCAGACAAGAAGACATCACTCTGGAGATTTTAAGGATTTTAGAAATTGTGTGCCAGGAAACGGGTCAAAGAACAAAAATACATTTAACAATAGCACTCATTCTGTCTGCTCTGCATTTTTATGTGATTGTTAGCGTGCAGTTCACATACACGAGATTGATCATGTGGTTTTTAAGTTAAAATATTAGTATATTTAAGCTGTTAGTAAATTCTTTAAGGTTGTATTCCTTTGTCCTTTTTCTTTCTCACCATTAGAAGCTTGCAGGTTGTTTATAACCCTAGAATTATATAACAATGGATGTACACGGAAACCCACGGCCAAGGTCAGACGCAACAGATATTCATGTCATAGAACAAGTCTTGGTGTTGTGATAATAGCCCTGGTTGAGCTAGTTTGAAATCAAGATTATTTAACATCATCCAATTTGTATATGTTCGGGAGAGAAAGGCCAATCGGCACAATGCATTTATTGGGAAAATACATTTTAGGATGATGTCTTTGCTGAGAGTCACTAGAAAGGCTTGTTAATTGAAGTGGCTTTAGGAAGAAAACACTCTAGGATTTGGGGAATGAGGCTTTCTGGGCAGGGGGTCCTCCAGGCACATTCTCCCCTTTGTCTACTGTGACCCTCATTAGGGAATACTCAGCAGGGGTTTGGATCTCTTGCTCAAATCAGGAGAACAGGAGTAGGGGTGGGGCGGACAGAGAGGAAGGAAGCCTGGATCTCAGGACTTGGGAACCTTTCTTAAAGGCAGTGTTGCAATGATGAAGCCAGACTCTTTGCGCTGCCCTCTTTGACCTCCCTAGTCGAGAGCCAGTGGGGGTCCCACTAAGCCCCTGCCCCACTGCTTCACGGCCCTAAGCCCACAGAAGGGGGCTGTGCCCTCATGTGCTAGGCGGCTGGCAGGGCTAGCCCAGCTCCAGCCTGCAGGGGTACAGCTGGCTCTGGGAATGCTGCCCCATCTAGGAGGGGCAGCAGCAGGGTGGTGAGCGCCCCTCCCAAAACCTGGCCCACTGTCCTGGGAATCGACTGTCTCAAAACCAGGCCGAGTGACCTGTGGAATCGTGGTGCCATCTGATGGCCAAGACAGGGAACAAACTGGGGACACTCAGAGGGACAGCATGGACGAACGGACAAGCCCAGCGGCCCCCAGCCCTGGTCCAGGTCTGTGGCTTTGTCAGAGGTGTGTGAACCAGAGCAACTCCATCTTAAACAGGAGCTGGGTAAAATGAGGCTGAGACTTACTGGGCTGCATTCCCAGACGGTTAACGCACTCTAAGTGACAGGATGAGATGGGAGGTCAGCACAAGATACAGGTCATAAAGATCTTGCTGATAAAACAGGCTGCAATAAGGAAGCCTGCCAAAGCCCATCAAAACCAAGATGGCCGCAAGAGTGACCTCTGGTCGTCCTCGCTGCTACCCTCCCACCAGCGCCATGACAGTTTACAGATGCCATGGCAACGTCAGGAAGTTACCCTACTTGGTCTAAAAAGGGGAGGTATGAATAATCCACCCCTTGTTTAGCATGTCATCAAGAAATAATCATAACAATGGGCAACCAGCAGCCCTCGGGGCTGCTCTGTCTATGGGGTAGCCATTCTGTTACTCCTCTACTTTCTTAACAAACTTGCTTTCACTTTTTGCTGCGGACTCTCCTGGAATTCCCTCTTGTGTGAGATCCAAGAACCCGCTCTTGGGGTCTGGATCAGGACCCCTGTCCTGTACCACCTTGGCAGGTTTAACCTCAGCCTGAGGCTCTGATGAGGCTGCTCTGAAAGCACCGGAGGCCAGGCTGGAGTAGGAAAGAGGGACATGGACTCTGCCAGGAACTATGTGAGCGGGCCACTATCTGCTCACTTAGGCAGGGTGGGAGGGGCAAAGAGTGTTGGTGGACTGTGATCAGAGAACAGGATCTAACTCCACCCCTGTGAGTCTGCACTCCACTTGAGATCCGCTGTGAATCTGCCGTCTTGCACCCAGGCAAGCAGTGTCTTCCTAAGATGAACTCACAGAAAATAGCTCAGAGCCGATGTCATTAAAGTGGTGTGCGCTGCTGCAGCCCGAAGTACTGTGGGTGTTCCTGGAGAGGGGACAAAAGAGGAGAAGCCAGCCAGGACTGCACGGAGGAGACGTGAGCCTGGGCAGGACCATGTGGAGGAGAGGAGCTGGGGCCTGCACTGCTGGGGTCTGGCTGAACCCTCTAAAATGCCAGCAGTGTTCGACAGACGTCTTCCTGGGTCTCCTGGTGTTGCTGTTGTTGTTTTCCCATGTATTTTCTTCCTAGCCTAATGACTGTCACATCACCTAAGACAAGGGTGTTCAATCTTTCAGCTTCCCTGAGCCACATTGAAAGAATGGTCTTGGGCCGTACAAAATATTCACTTAACACTATTGATAGTTGGTGAACTAAAAACAAAAAACAAAGAACAAGAAAACCCCAAAATCTTATGTTTTAAGAAAACTTATAAATTTGTGTTGTGCCACGTTCAAAGTCGCCCTGGGCTGCAGGGTGACAAGCTTGCCTTAGGGAGTGATGACTGAAGAACATACTCAGGAGAAGCAGCTGCTCCCCGGGCCAGCCATGGCTCTGACTCCAGAGCAGCCTTGGAGAGCAGATGAGATCTGCAGAGAGCGCTGAAGTGGGATTGGGGGCTGAAGGTGTTCTAGGCCAGAGGACCCGAGTGGCAGCTCTGAGCCCAGCGAGCTCTGGAGCCCATGAGTCAGGGAAGACAGGGCTTGTGTGGCCGTAGTTGCGTGGTGTGGGAAGAGGTAGTTGACATCTTTAAGGCAGGGGAGGATGTCCTCCCTGTTCTGAGGCCCCCTCTCCTTTTTTCCTCCTGTCCTCCTTGCTCTCTTTCTTTCTTTCTTTTTTAAATCTTCTTTCTCCCTTTTTCTGCTGTTTGCTACAAAATTTCTGTCTTGGCTAAGTCCTTGACTGGGGAAAAAGTAAAGTTCAAATTCCTTAAAACTCGCCAGACTTTCAAATTTTTTGGCAACAGTTACTCCTTGCAAGAAAAAAAATACAAGTGTCAATCACCCAGAGGACTTTTTGGGCCATTTTGTGCAGGGTTTCCTCATAGTAGGGTATTTCCAGCAGGCATGAATCTGCCTTTTTGGACCAAGGGAGCAGTTTCTTTTCAGAATGACTCTCGGCCAGGCACGGTGGCTCACGCCTGTAATCCCAACACCTTTGGAGGCCGAGGCAGGTGGATCACCTGAGGTCAGGAGTTCAAGACCACCCTAGCCAACATGGCAAACCCCATCTCTACTAACACTACCCAAATTAGCCGGGCATGGTTATGGGCGCCTGTAATCCCAGCTACTCGGGAGATTGAGGCAGGAGAATCGCTTGAACCCCCGGGGGCAGAAGTTGCAGTGAACCGAGATTGCCCCACTGCACTCCAGCCTGGGCAAAAGAGTGAAACTCCATTTTAGAAAAAACAAAAACAAAATGACTCTCTTTGTCTTTAGAGCCACTGGATATGGGGTCCAGGGCAGAAGGAGAGGAAGGGAGTCACCCCAAAACCAGCACTTGTTCTATGAAATGGAGCTCAGGGCTCCGAGGCCTTGGGGGACCAAGTCACTGAGTTTGCTCAGGAAATTTCACCGCTTGAAGGAAAGTTTAGGTGGATTTTATTATGGAAGAAATAGTACTATCTTCTCATTCTGCTGTGGTATCACTGTGGATTCTGAATTCACCTAAGGCCAGGCACACCTATGTAATCTGAATTCTAGAATGAGTATTGAGGCACTTGCAGATTGGCTTCAGGTGGGAGTCACTTCTGTCCCCTGGGCAAGGCTTAATACCTGCTTACGGGAAGGTATTTTTCATCTACCGGGGCCAGATGACAGTCAAAGACCAGAGTGAGCTACCAGGAATCCACTGAATCCCATTTTGGAGAGCAGGGTAGATGTTTCCTCTTCCTCCAAGGCCAGTTTGATGCAATGTAGGGAAGACAGAGCGAGTGTGGGCTCGAATCCGGCTTCCCCCAGGTGCCTGCTGAATGACCACAGGCATGTTGCATCACTCCCTGACCCTCACTTTTCTCATCTATAAAATGGGCTGAAAACCCCATGGGACTGTTGAACAGATTCAGTTTAATAGGTAATATATATAAAAGCTGTAAAGTACTTGAATGTAACAGGATAATTAAAATTCAAGTTTTGACCCAGACGTAAAATATTAGATGTTCGACTGAGTGTGCGAACAGAACACATCACTCAGGAGAAACCTTTAAAATATCAACTCAAAAATGCTGACTCTTGAACCCCTTCCCCGGGATAAGAATATAAAGGGGTCAGGAGCATGTGGGGGAGAGAGGCAATGGTGAGGGGATTTCTGCAGGTGCCGTTTGTGGGGTCTCCACTCTACCCTCAAAAGTCAAGGGTTGTTGGTGCTGTCTTTTTCACTCAAGATGGGCACAGTAGCTCATATCTGTAATCCCAGCACTTTGGAAGGCCAAGGCAGGAAGATTCCTGAAGGCCAGGAGTTTCAGACCAGCCTGGGCAACATAGTGAGACTCCGTATCTACCAAAACAAAACAAAACAAAAAAATGAGAGAGACAGAGGAGAAGGAGAGGGAGAGAGAGAACTCCCGTAACAAGGCAGCCTGCACAGGTAGCGATGTGTTCCCTGAAACTGGGGACTCTAGGCTTGGGGCTTGGCTTGCTGCTAGGAACATTAAGTGATCTGTGCGGGATAGAGGAGGAGAGACTGGCTGAAGAAGGAATTCTCCATCCAAAGATGGAGCAAAGGCTCCGTAACTTTCCCCTACGGATGACATGTAGGTCACTTGGATCTGTTTTGAGACTTGTCCAAAAGGACCTCCTAGGCGTAGCGTGGTCTGCTGAAGGAGAGCCTCATTCAGAAGGAGAGTAGTGGGATGCTTAGATTTGGGGAGCCCCAGCTTGGGAATCCACAAAGAACCATGGAGATGCCCCTCAGAGTCCACTTTCACCAGCTGCCTGCAGGAAAGCAGGGATGCCTCCACCCAGGTAAGAACCGTCCTATCCTTCACCTCTCCCCTTTAATCCCCACCCTGCCCACCTCCTTCAAACGCTGGGAGGCTCCCAAACAGCAGCTAGTGAATGGGGAGGAGACTGGTGGAGAAAGAGACTGGAAGTGGCTATCCCTCCCTGAAGGCTGGCTGCCCACCTGTAGGCTTTATCAAGGAGGATAACAGAGAACCAAGTATGGACTGGGTAGGACACTTTTCAAACTGAGAGAACATGCTCTGTGACTCAGTGAAGACTAACTATCTCTAAGCTAAAAGTGAGCAAAGACAAGTCATTGGCTTGATGAGTTTTCATCTGGGATAGAGGAAAAGCCTCCCTGCTAAATAAACTTTAACACAGCGGGACTGTTCACAGCTCTGTCTCCTGAAATTCTCCAAACCTGCTCTTGCGTCTGTCCTTCCAAAAACCCTGTTGATCAGCATTTTTTTGTTGTCGTTGGATTCAGTCCAGCCGACTCTTCTTGTTTAAAGTAGACTGTTAGAGCTTACAACCAACAGCTCTAAAATGGACACATCACTGTTATGTTTTAGCCAGTTTTCTTCTAGCCTTTTTTCTATTGTTTGCTTCTAGTCTGTTTTCTATTGGTGGGTTATCAGAGAGAGCTTAAACCAAACCTCTGGAGGCATGCAGCCTCTGTGAGCAGAGGCAGACATGGCAACCATCGCTCTGGAGCAGGAATGACCTGAGGGTCACCCCATCCTCTGCCCTCACTTGACAGCTGAGGAGACTGAAGGCCACCGGAAGGGCTGCAACTTCCCCTGCACACCTGGCTTGCTGTGCAGTGGGATTTTTGTTGCTAATGCTGGGTGCTCTCTGGCATGCACAAGCTGGAGGCATGTCACTGCACAGTGAGGTGCTTCTTGTACTTACTGTAAGCTTAACTTTTTAACAGGCATTGGGCGTTATTGAAGGACACCATGAGATACTGTATTTGCTTCCTGACTCATTTCACTGAAGGGAAATGTAGAAGAGATAGGGGTACCTAATATGTCAAGGAAGAAAATTTTTTTTTTTTTAGAAAAATAATCTTTCCAGGGCTGGTGCGGTGGCTCATGCCTGTAATCCTAGCACTTTGGGAGGTCCAAGGCAGGAGGACTGTGTGAGTTCAGGAGTTCGAGACCAGCCTGGGCAACACAGTGAGACCCCTGTCTCTATAAGAAAAAAAAAAATTAGCCGAGCTTCCCAGCTACTAGGGAGGATTGCTTGAGCCTGGGAGGCAGAGGTTGCAATGAGCTGAGAACACGCGACTATACCCCGGCCTGAGTGACAGAGCCAGACCCTATCTCAATTCATCATCATCATCGTCTTCTCGTTCTCAGCGTTATCGATGTGAAAGTGAGGAGATGGGGATGTGGTGAGTGAGTAAATGAGGGAGGAAGTGGGAAAGGGAGAGGGGATCACTTTAGTACAAAGGACTCAGAAAACCCCTCCACAAATCCCCTTTCCGATCTCCTGTCTCAATAAGCATTGGAAAGTGATGAGGTTTAATGAGGCTGTCATTGTCTCCACATCCTCCCTTTTCCAGCTACCCTCTCTGGCTGCCCTGATACCACCCTTGTTCTTGCTGTGCCTTCAGAATACGCTTTCAGGGAGATTTTAATGGCCAGTTTACAAGGACCGTCTCTTTTGAGACAGCATGGCTGGGATCAAGTTTAAACCATCTGCTTTTAAATAGAAGGAGTGAGGACAGACTAAGAACATTTCAAATACGTAATTTATGACTCTTAGAGCCTTCAACTGCCTGGGGAGAGGAGGCCGAAGTCCCCTTTCCATCATGAGGCATAGGCCTGGGGCCCAGCCTGGAAGAAATGGTCCCTGTTTGAGAAGAGGCCTGTCTTAGTCTTCAGGTTTCAGACATCTGTGTCCCTGGGGTGCCATTTCCTGTCTGTAAATGTAAGTTTTAAGCTCTTGGTGTGTTTTTTTGCACTCCAAAGTAAACAGACCACCTGGAATTAATCAGTCTAGAGGTAACAGATTCACGTTCTCAGTCCCTTCATAAGTCCCCACCCCGAGGTAAGGGCTGGGAGGTGGGGTGAGCTGTGAGTCAGCCTGACAGTCCGTGGACTTGTTATAAGGAGCAGCTTGCAGCCAACATGGACTCGTAGGCCTCTTCATGGTGTCCATGGACTGTTCTCTAGAACGTTGTCTGACTTGAGAGTGTCGAGCTGCTGAGCGGGGGCCTGGAGCACTTCACGCGCCAAACACTAGCGTCAAGTTCCAGTGGTCAGCTGGGTATGTTTCACGAAGCACACTTGAGCCTCAAATCTGAAAACATTCTGACACTTTTTTTGCATTTAAAAATGTTTCAGGGCCCAGTGCGGTGACTTACCTCTGTAATCCTGGCACTTTGGGAGGCTGAAGTGGGTGGATCACCTGAGGTCAGGAGTTTGAACCAGCCTGACCAATGTGGTGAAGCCCCATTTCTACTGAAAATACAAAATTAACTGGGCGTCCTGGCGCATGTCTGTAATCCCAGTTACTTGGGAGGCTGAGGCAAGAGAATTGCTTGAACTTAGGAAGCGGAGGTTGCAGTGAGTTGAGATTGCACCATTGCATTGCAGCCTGGGCAACAAGAGTGAAACTGCGTCTCGAAAAAAAAAATTTTTCATGAAGAATTAATTTTCTTCCAAATTAAGGTGTTTTTTTTTTTCTTTTTTTTTTTTTTGAGACGAAGTCTCACTCTGTCGCCCAGGCTAGAGTGCAGTGGCACAATCTTAGCTCACTGAAACCTCCGTCTCCCAGGTTCAGGCAATTCTCCTGCCTTCGCCTTCTGAGTAGCTGGGATTACACCACTCCCAACTAATTTTTGTATTTTTAGTGGAAATGGGGTTTCACCATGTTGGTCACCCTGGTCTCGAACTCCTGACCTCGTGATCCACCCGCCTCGGCGTCCCAAAGTGTTGGGATTACAGGCGTGAACCACTGCACTCAGCTCCAAATTAAGGTTTTTGCTTTTGGATGCCTGCTCCTTTGTTAAGGTCCTGAAAGTCAGGTCATGGGCTCTGATTTAATAAAGGACTGGCCACACCAGGCGGCAATTGCTGGGCTCTGCGTGAATTCGTGAATGCTGAAGATTGGCTGCAGCTTCTGAAAAGAGGGGATCCATTCTGAATGCAATCGGCAGTGAACCTTACACCTACCCTTGGTAAGATTCTGAAATGAGTTGTTTGTCTAAGCATCTGAAGAGGGGCCCCGGGATGGCTGTTTAAGCAGTTGGCATAGATTAGGCTTCTGCCTGTTCTGACATTGGCATCATGGAACAGTTCGCAGAGCTGGGGGGCATGGGACCTCTGCGTTTCAGCAGAGCCTCTCACCACTGTTCCCTCTTCATTTCTTTGCAGGCAGAATGGAGAAACTGACCAAGTCTAGAAGGAAGCTAATGCGCCTCAGGGGGCCAATGTGATCTTGCAGAGAGCACCCGAGCCTGAGCAGAGGCCCACGTCTGTGTCCTCAACACCACCCTCTCCCCCTGGTTCATTCATTATTTTAGGGGCAGGCATTGCTTTTCTTTTAGTTTCAATTTGATAAAGCAAATTCATAATTTTTAAAATAGTTTTTCAACTATGGAGAAGATATGACTTTTCTCCTTTGCGTTTTTCTTCTTCTTTCCCTCTCTGGGTTATTTTCTTGACAAATATAAACTAAGTATTTTTTTAAAAGTCCAACAACTCCTTACTTTGATTTTTTAAGATCTATGAATTTAGAAATATCATTTCAAAAAGTTGGATTCTGGATGCTTAAAACATACCCAGTTCATAATGAATAAAGATAAAAATGATGATTTTGGAATTATTTTTGTGCATGGGATCATCTGCCAAAAGCAATAAACAAACCCTCAAATAAGCAAAAAAAATGCCGGAACATAGTTCATAACAAAAAGCTACCAGTTCCAGTCCATCCTGGGGTAGCTGAGCTCGACAGGAACAGAGAAGTCATGTTTTCTGTGACAGTTACTCAGACCCGAAGGATGCTGTGACCTCAAAGAATAACTGGAGTTTTTCCTTTCTTCAAAATACATATCAGGCCCTGAGTTTCTGACAGCTTTTGGAATATATGCAAACAAAAGACAAACATTCTATTTATTAAAACACATCACATAGCAGGAAGAAAACAATACAAATTTCTTTAGAGAAAAAAGAAATCCCATGTATAGGCTGGGCTTGGGGCCCCTTACTATAATCTGAGCACTTCAAGAGGCAGAGGTGGAAGGATTGCTGGAGCCCAGGGGTTCAAGACCAGCCTGGACAACATAGCAAGATGCTGTCTGTCAAAAAAAAAAAAAAAAAAAAAAAAAAAAAGCCAGGCCCAGTGCCCAGCTACTTGGGAGGCTGAGGCAGAAGCATAGAAGGCTAGAAAGTTGAGACTGCAGTGAGCTATGATTGTGCCACTGTACGTTGCCTGGGTGACAGAGTGAGATCTTATCTCAAAAAAAGAAAAGAAAAGGAAACCCCAGTTTATATGGTTGAAGTAAGCAAGGAAACTCTTCCTCTCCACTTCCTTTATCAAATGTACATATCCTAAAATGTTTTTCATTAAACTGGAATTAGGGATGGCTTAAAGAGCAAAAAGGGAAATTAAAAAATACATAAAATGAAATGTACACGAAACCTTAGCGTGTGCGACGATGCTGCTGCTGAGTTTGTAGTCTATGAGAGACCAGGGTTATAGTCTCAGACACCCATGGTTGGAATTCCCAATGCCCCAGGAGCTAGGACTTGTGGTTGGAGCACCTGAGGAACTGTACTGCCTTTGTCTTCCCTGATATTTCTTGATAGACGGGCCCCCTTCTATTACCACAAATTGCTAATGATGCCAAGCTAGAAGGCACAAAGAAGGCTAAGAGTAGTCTCAGAATGTTAGAACAATAGACTCAGCTAACCACAAGGACATTTAGTGAACATGCATACAAAATGCTTACCTCTGGCTTAAAAGACTACCTTCTCTTGTGTGGTGGCATTAGTAGCGGTCCTGTGTGGAACGGAAGAATTAGCACCCAGCTTAAAACCCCTTGGTGGCAATTCAAAGGTGTTAACTCACGTTTGAGACCCTGTGAGGCTCTGCCTGCCTCGCTATAGTCTCACCATGATGCGCTCTTCGCCCTCATTCTCTGTAGCTCAGCTACAGTGGGTTTCTTTCAGTCTTAAATGCAACTTGATATCTCTTTCCTCAGGGCTTTGCTCCACCTGTGTCTCCACCTAGAATACTCCACCTGCACAGGCCTCTGTTTAACCATCACTTCTTTGTTCAGGCACAGTGTACTGAGCTTGTACTCTATGCCAGCCACTAGATGCTGGAGACACGAGGGTAAACAAAGAGCAAAAAACCTCATACCTGCCTTCACAGTGCAAGAGATGCAATGAGACATGAGCCGTGTGCTGAAAGGTATGAGAGACAGGCAAATGGTCCTCCAAGAACATGAGCTGGGACTGAGCTGAGATCTGGGGAAAGAGCAGGAGTAGGGGTTAGAGGGAATGGTGTGTGCAAAGGCCCTACGGTGGAGGGGTTGTAAAGCACTTAAGGAACTCAGGGAGGGCCAGTGTGCCTGGAATGCAAAGAATGTGGAGTAGGCTGGCATGATGGCACATGCCTATAATCCCAGCACTTTGGGATGCTGAGGTGGGAGGAGCATAGCTTGAGGCCAGGAGTTCAAGACCAGTCTGGGCAACATAGACCCCTGTTTCTACAAAAAAATGATTAAATTAGCTGGGCATGGTGGCATGCACCTGTAGTTCCAGCTACTCAAGGGACTGAGGTGGGAGAATCTCTTGAACCCAGGAGATGGAGACTGCAGTGAGCTGTATTTGTGCCACTGCACTCCAGCCTGGGCAACTGAGACCCTGTCTCCAGAAACAAAACAAAACAACTCCCCCAAAATCAACAAAGAATGTGGAGTAGGATAGGTATGGTGTGGGATGAATATGGAAGGGTCTGCTTCTCTTTTTTTTTTGAGCAGGGTCTGACTCTGTTGCCCAGGCTGGAGTGCAGAGTGCCATCACTGCTCACTGTAGCCTCAACTTCCTGGGCTCAAGTGATCCTCCCACCTTAGCTGGTGCATGCCACCACGCCTGGCTAATTAAAATTATTTTAGAGACAGGGTTTCACTTTGTTGCCAGGCTGGTGTTGAACCCCTGGGCTCCAGCAATCCTTCCATCTCTGCCTCTTGCAAGGCTGAAATTACAGTTGGGGCACCATGCCCAGCCTATAAACTGTCTGGACTCTCCTAGGCTCAAGCAATCCTCCTGCCTCAGCCTCCCAAATGCCTGGGATTATAGGCGTGATCCACTGCATCCAGCCTTTACCTCTTCATTTTCTGAATTTTCTGCTGTTGGTGGTGTGTTTGAAGAGGCTGGATTAGAACTAACAGATCTGTTCTAGAGGCAATTTACACTGAGATAGACGGTTTCGCTGGAGTCAACATTTACTCAACAGATATTCACTGGGCAGTTATACTGTGCTGAAAAGTGTGTTGGCTGCTGGGGACACCTGCAGGAGGACACAAGGTGGACATGGTCCCTTACCTCCCGGGGCCACAAGGACAAGTAAGCAACACAACACAGGCTGAGTGCCCTCACAGAGTAGGCAATGTTGGAGCCCCTCGGGGGAAACGGAGCCCAGACTGGGGAGCGCAGAAATAGCTTCCTGGAGGAAATGACTGGCTGAGATTAGAAGGACCAGTGGAGTCTTCTCAGTAAATGACCAGGAACAATGTTCCATGCTGACCGAACACCACGGACTGTGTGCTGAGCCCCAAGCTCACCCTGGAGTGAGTGCGCATTCACTCATCTCTTACATTAGGGGTATTTTAGTCCTGCCAAAGTTTAAGAAGCTTTGAGGGGAACCCAGGCTTTGACAACTGAGCTCGTATTCCAACCCCATCACTGCATGGCAGTGTGACCCACGGACAGCTGCCTGTTCCCAGCCTCATCTACACAATGGGATAATAACACGGAGCATATGGAGTTATCAGGAGGATCCAATGAGGTAGAATGGGTACCAGCAAAGGTCCGCACTTCTCCCCTTTCCCCGAAACACTCTGTTTTATTTTTATGTATCTGTCCCAAGGAGTCCACTAGAGAGCAGATAGAGGGAGTCAAGTGTGGAGGCAGAGATGAGAGTGGTTTCAGATCCATTGTTTTGCAGAGGATCTGAATCTCAGGATGTAATGTGAGAAAACACTGATTTCTCATGACAGAGAAGAAAAGTCAAACCACGGGGCCTGGAGCTCTGGGAATAGTTGCCAGGGGAAGTGGAACAGGTGGCACTGCCATCCTCTAGGAAGTGGTATCTGTGGCACTGCTGTCCCTGGGGAAGTGGTACAGGTGGCACTGCCATCCTCGGGGAATTGGTATCAGTGGCACTGCCATCCCCGGAGAAGTGATATCAGTGACACTGTTGTCCTTGGGGAAGTGGTACAGGTGGCACTACTGTCCTCAAGGAAGTGCTATAGGGGGCACTGCTGTCCCCAGGGAAGTGATATAGGTGGCACTGCTGTCCTTGGGGAAGTGGTATCAGTGGCACTGCCATCCTCAGGGAAGTGGCATCAGTGGCACTGCTGTCCTCGGGGAAGTGGTATAGGTGGCACTGCTGTCCCCAGGGAAGTGGTATAGCTGGCACTGCCATCCCCGGGGAAGTGGCATCAGTGGCACTACTGTCCCTGGGTAAGTGGTATAGGTGGCACTGCCCTCCCTGGGGAAATTGTAGTGGCACTGCCATCCCTGGGGAAGTTGTATAGGTGGCACTGCCATCCTCATGGCAGCTTGCAAATCCAGATTGCTTATTTTAAGTCTCAACTTGATCTGACTTCTTCAGGAGAACTGCAGCTGCCAGGGGAGAGAAAATGTGTGAGGGCTCTTTGGCTGGTGCAGGTAGTGACACCACAAACAGAACCCCTCCCTGATAATTATACTTATTCTGTCAAAAAAGGGCAGTATTTCCTTGGACAAATAAAACAAGTTTCTTTAGTGTCTTACTGAGGTGCTTGCAGGCCCTCTGTTCTGTAAGAATGAGACAGAACAGCTGTGCCCGAACTGCTGGTGCAGGGGCGCGTTCTCTCCTTGGGGAAGTGTGACATTGGCAGGGGCAACGTTCACCCCAGGGAGGTGTGAGCATCCTGGACTGTCCTCTGTTGACCGTCTTTGTAAATCTCTTTCCCCTGCTGAGCCTTGGGGGCCTTGTCTAGAAAAGGAGAGCCTGGATCAGAAGATGACAAGGGTGATGTTCATTCCACCTGCATGACCTCATGTAGCCTCATAATAACTCTCTGAACTTGGAGGCCAAGTATCCATCCCATTGTCGGATGAAACAGCTGAGTTAGAGAACTCAGTCATGTGACCGAGAAGTGGTATGGCCAGGCCTATTGACTCCAAGTGTAAGCTCTATCGGAACCAACAGGGCTTTCCAAAAGAAATCATCACTTATCAAAATTATCAGGATAAAGCAAGAGTAATATATGAGTAGGTATATGCTGACAGGTTGGCTTTTGTTGAATTTATTTTTTATTTTTGAGACAAAGTCTCACTCTGTTCCCCAGGCTGGAGTGCATTGGTATGATCACAGCTTACTGCAGCCTCATTCTTGGGCTCAAGGTATCCTCCTGCCTCAGCCTCCCCAGTAGCTGGAAGCCCAGCTAAGTTTTTAAGTTTTTGTAGAGATGAGGTCTTACTATATTGCTCAGGCTGGTCTTGAACTTGTTCAGAGGTGAGTTATAGTGCCATTGCCTGTGAGTTCAATGTTAATGAATCAACCTTATATGTTAAATAAGGTGTTCTCAAAGAGAAACACACATAAAACAAGGTTATGTATTAATCAATTGATGAAAATGTGACCAGAGGCTTGCAGGAAAGCAACCATGAATTTCCCCGAGGAACAATGGTTCAGTATTGGCTAATTCAGCGCCCTTGGCCACTTCATAGAATATAACTATCTCAACAAATAAGACTCCAGTGCATATCCCAATCACATGGTTTATGCAAGAGGCCCTGACTGTGTTGTTCCCCCTCTGTTTTTGGCCAGAGAGCTTTCAGGTTGGCCACCCCGAGGTCAAGCGCTGTATTAGTCCATTTTGACGCTGTTGGTAAAGACATATCTGAGACTGAGTAATTTATAGAGGAAAAAGGGTTTAATGGAATTACAGTTCCACGTGGCTGGGGAGGTCTCACAATCATGGCAGAAGGCAAGGGGGAGGAAGTCACATCTTACATGGATGGCAGCAGGCAAAGACAGAGCTTGTGCAGGGGAACTCCCATTTTTAAAACCATAAGATCTCATGAGACTTATTCACTATCATGAGAACAGCACAGGAAAGACTTGCCCCGTGATTCAGTTACCTCCCACTGGGTCCTTTCCACAACATGTGGGAATTTTGGGAGCTCCAAGATGAGATTTGGGTGGGGACGGAGAGCCAAACCATATCACGTGCCCACCTGGAGGAGCGAGGGGTCACCTGGTACCAACGTGGTGACAGGCAAAACAACCATGCAGGGCTGCTGGGCCTGGGTTAGGAGCAGGGGCAGTTACCATCAGAATGGGGTTGTGAAGCAGGCAGGGACCCGAAGCAGATGTCACTCATGTTATTACAGGGTCTAAATGCCTCCTCAGCAGTGGAGGCCCACATTTGAAGTGGAAGAAAAAAAGGAAGCTTTAGAAGAAACGAAACCAGACAGGAGGATGAATTGAGGCAAACTGGACTACTGAAAGAGCAGCCTTTAATGCTCGAATTGACCAGAGGCAAGAGAGCTGGAAGGGGCTAGAAAGAAGCAAGCAGGTATTGAAAGTAATTTCCTGGCGGGCCGTGGTGGCTCATGCCTGTAATCCCAGTTCTTTGGGAGGCTGAGGTGGGTGAATCATGAGATCAGGAGTTCAAGACCAGCCTGGCCAAGATGGTGAAACTCCATCCCTACTAAAAATACAAAAAAATTAGCCAGGTGTGTTAGCAGGTGTCTGTAATCCCAGCTACTTAGGAGGCTGAGGTGAAGAATTGCTGGAATTCGGGAGGCAGAGGTTGCAGTGAGCCAAGATTGTGCCACTGCACTCCAGTCTGGTGACAGAGTGAGACTTCATCTCATTTAAAGGAAAGAAAAAAAGTAAGTAATTTCCCTAGGGATATGGAAAGGGCCTGAGGTGCAATGCTTAAGGAAGAGGTTCTGGTTGGAATCTAGGGAAGGCAGGCCAGGGCTTGGGGGTCTGCAGAGAGACAGCTCAGATCTGAATGTGAAGGTGGATGTGGGCCCAGCCAGGTGTGCTGTGTGTTTCCAAGAGCCAGGGCTGCAGGACTGGGCTTCCCAGGGGGCCAAAGGAGAGCTGTTATGAACTAGACTATTTTGACAGGGGCAATAAGCTAGTTATAGCAACAAGCCTGGTTGGTTTGACATTTCATTACCTTTGTATAAATGGGAGCCTGAGATCCCTGTGGCTTGTAATAAAATAGTTTCTCTCTACAATCAGTAGATTGAATGTACACAGGAAAGTCATGAAATAAGATAATGGAAGGGCTATAATTTATTCCCAAGCAAATAGGTCTGCCTTGGTTCCATGCTCCAGCCGCCCGTCCGGTCAGCGTCCTACATGGATTGGAGGCCGCGTGGTGCAGCGTCCTGTGCACAGGGAAGACACGCCCTTCCTCAGCCAGGTCTCACTGCTGATCCCTTCCAGTGAGGTTCCTTTAACTGCGCACCCGCCAGGGCAGAGAGAGGAGTGTGGCTCCTCTAAGAGGCGAATTAGAGACTCAAATCCTCTTTAATTCCCTCCTGTGACAGGAGAGGGGCCAAGGACGTGGCCGCCCCAAACGATCCCTCTCACTCTACCTGGGAGACTGGAGAGCATCTGCCCATATCCTGCAAATTATTCTCTTTGGGGCCGGAGGAGAAGATGTGCCAGGAGACTCTTGTCCTTAAATTCATCAATCAGCTCATGTCACCCTCTTAACCTTCCAGGGCACAGATGCAAAGGCCATTCAGGCATTTGGTTTTGAGCTTCCCCTACATGCCCTGCCAGCCTTCACCATAGCCTCTGTCCCCAGACCTGCAGCCTCCTTTAGGGGAGTGTCCACTGAAGTCTTCACCGAGCCCCCGGACACCAATCTTGATGTGTTTTGACCATTCACAAACACTACTGCAGATCAGTTAATGTCCATCTTAACTGACTCATTAGAAACAATTCTGCCGGTTATGGGATGGCAATGCAATGAAACGAAAAGACAAAAGCGTATCACGGGGCTTCCATGCCCACTGCCATGGTGATGTGCTGGGATTTCCTCTCCCTGCTTATGTGCATCAGTCTTCTGTATACCTGAGCCGGCTCAGCGCCCTCACGGGCCTCTCCTGATCATCCACTGAGGCTGAAGATCTGAAAAAGAACTTGCCCTCCTAGGAGGATGAACAGAATATAGCTCCTCTCTACTTCCCACTTAGAGACAGAAATTTGTCTTGTAATTTCAGAGAAACTATCTGGGGGTAGCTCTGGCACTCCAGAGGGTTTTGTGCTTGGGTCACCGGTGGCTCCGTGCAGAGAAAACAGGCCAAGGAGGAGGGCCCGAAACGACAGTGCTAATAGAGTGAAGATTTTGGAAGAAATTTAACTATGTGAATAGGAAGGACATGCATTTCTCATGCTTCGTGCAGGGCTGGACTGTGTGGCCTTTGCAAGAAAATTAGGAGATACATTAGTAGGATGGCTATTCCTAAGCAACCGAAGAGAGAGCTGGTCACCACTGTTGCCGATGGAGAAGATGAAACTGTAATTGAATCACCATGCACCATTTGCGCCCTGTGCCCACCAGTTCCAACCCCTGGGTCTAGTGAAGGTCACATCTCCCCTCAGACTCAGGGGAATCCTGAGCAGAGAAGAGCCCCACTAACATCTAGTGGATTCCCAAGGCTACAGGGTTTGCCAGAAATAAGGACAACCATGGTTTTAATAATGTAACAAGCACTCATATGCAAATGCCCCAAAATGAGAACGAGGGCTTTGAGATAACCGATATCTCAAATTCTAGGTTCATTGTTCCTTTACACATGGTATATATTTGCAGAGTATAATATAGACAAACACACATATATATGTGTATATATGTATGTATATATAGATACATGTATACATATATATGGCCAGGCACAGGGGCTCATGCCTGTAATCCCAGTGCTTAGGAAGGCTGAGGTGGACAGGTCACCTGAAGTCAGGGATTTGAGACCATCCCGGCCAACATGGTGAAACTTTGTCTCTACTAAAAATACAAAAATTATCCAGGTGTGGTGGCAGGTACCTGTAATAACAGCTACTAGGGAGGCTGAGGCAGGAGAATTGCTTGAAACCTGGAGGCAGAGGTTGCAGTGAGCCAAGATCATGCCACTGCACTCCAGCCTGGGTAACAGAGGGAGACTCTCTCTCTCTCTCTCAAAAAAACAAGATAAACATATATATGTATATTCGCACACACATACATATATTTCATTACCTATGTGTAATTTGAAAACTGACATCCTTGTGGCTGGTAATAAAACAGTTCTCTCTCTGCCATCAGTGGTTTATCAGAGTCATATATGTATACACCTGAACCGGTACTGTGTGTTCGTGTCACAGAAAAGAAGTGCAAATAATAAGAGGAAAAAATCTCTCTCTGTGTATATTTTTTTATTTGAGTTCTTTTAAACTTTACTAAAAAAGTCGCATCTGCATATAGTCTTTGGGGACTTTCATTAAGCTAATATCATGATGCTGAAATTCATCTACATCAGTGATCAGCAGATGGTGGCCTGGGTCCCAGATCTGCCCCGCTGCCTGTTTTTTTACTGCCCACAAGCTGAAAATGGTTTCACATTTAATTAAATTAATTAATTAATTAATTAATTAATTTTTGAGATGGAGTTTCTCTCTTGTTGCCTAGGCTGGAGTGTAGTGGCGCGATCTCGGCTCACTGCAGCCTCTGCCTCCCAGGTTTCTCCTGCCTCAGCCTCCCAAGTAGCTGGAACTACAGGTGCATGCCATCACGCCCAGGTAATTTTTGCATTTTAAGTAGAGACGGAGTTTCACCAGCTTGGCGAGGCTGGTCTCGAACTCCTGACCTCAAGTGATCTGCCTGCCTTGGCCTCCCAAAGTGCTGGAATTGCAGTTGTGAGCCACCGCGCCCGGCCAGTTTCTACATTTTTCAATGGTTGAAAAAAACAATCAAAATGTTTTTGTGCTGTTTGAAATTCAACTTTTAGTGCTATAAACAGAGTTTGTTTGAAATACAGCCATGCCTGTGTCTACGGCTGCTTTTGCATGGTAGCGGTAGAGATGCGTAGTGCTGACGGAGACCTTGTGGTCTAAGACATTTGCAGACTCACAGTGGAATATTACATTGGCACCTGCGAGGTAATATTCCATTGTGTATTCTTCCACGTCTTCATCAGTGAGCTTTTGGTTGTTTTAGTAGACATTATGTATTATTAACTTACAGCCTAATTGTGTCGCATGCAGACATCACAATCTCTATGACACTTACTTTTTGAAATTTATTGAGATTGTTTTTATGGCATTGCTCCCGATCAATTATTGGAAGTATACCAGGTGTTCTTGAGGGGAAATGTGTGTGTGCTCATGGTGCACTGTATATGTATTCATTAGGCTTATTATTTCTCCCTGAAGATTGATTTTTAAATTTTTTCTCATATTTTGAAGGGTTTTTTTTTTTTGTATTTATGTGTTTTTTCATTTTGTTTTGCTTAGGTTTGGTTTTTGAGATGAAATATCTTTCTGTCACCCAGGCTGGAGGGCAGTGGCACAACCTTGACTCACTGCAACCTCCGTCTCCTGGGTTCAAGTGATTCTCCTGCCTCAGCCTCCCGACTAGTTGGGATTACAGACACACACCACCACCATGCCTGGCTAAATTTTATATTTTTAGTAGAGACAGGGTTTGTTGCCATGTTGGCCAGGCTGGTCTCGAACTCCTGACCTCAGGTAATCCACCCGCCTCGGCCTCCCAAAGTGCTGGAATTACAGGCACGAGCCACTGCTCCCAGCCTGGCATATATATATTCAAAATAACATCTTAGCAAATGGAATATTTTACCATTGTGTATTGATCCTTGCCCTCACCAACAATGTCATCTATATTACCATTGATAATATTAATTAGGTAGATATACAGATTAATATAAATAAATGTACATATACCAGCTTTCTAGTCCTGACGGCAGTGAGTTCTCAGAGAGCTGTCCAGAGGAAGGACCGAGCTCCCCCGTCTGTCCTAGCAGGTCAACAGCGATTGCTGGTTGTCCGGTAGCCTCATTGATGGCACTGGGTTGTTCAGGGCTCTCTTTATCAGATCTTCTGGGGGTATTTCTGACTCTCCTCTGGCCAGGGTAACCATGGGGTTATGTGAGGGGGTTCCCAAGTACAGAAGCAACGGCCAGAGGCTCAGGGGATGGCTACCTTGGCCCCTGCTCTTGATAAATCTACCAAAAATGCATAGCAAAGGCAGCCACACCCCTCTATTAAACATAGCAGTGCACCCACATTCAAACTGTCATTTTATAGTCAGGTTATGTGGCGCAGTTTAACCTTCATCTGAAACTCTGACAGGTTGAAGGTTATCCAGTGACTTAAGGAAGTTTCATCTCAAACAGCGTCCTTGGACAGATGGGGACACTTTTGATCAGTGGTCAGGTACCTTAGCTCAGGTCATGTGCTTCTAAATAGCTGTACTTTTCCTTCACATCATGTATTACAATCGGTAATTGTATTTTCTGTGTTGTGTGGGTGTTTCTTTCACTTAAACTGTAAGCTCCTATAGGGCAGGGACTGTGTTTGTGTGCTCATGGTTCATGGCAGCTCACAGAATACCTGGCACAAAATAGGTGCTCAGTGAACATGTGTCCAGTGGAATAGGCTTGAATTGAATGTGGCTCAATAATCTTTCAGCCTTTCTTCTGAACCCAATCCTCTTATCTCAGGCCCTAGGTACGCCTGTATGTTCTGTTCTACACCACCTTTAAAAGCAGAACTAATGTCAAAACACCAACATTCAAGAGCAGTAGATATTGGTTCATAACAAGAAAGAATGTTTTAGTAGATCCCCTTTTAATAGAGCAAAGCAACAGACTTCCTTATAAATAATGTTATCAGCTGGGCCTGTTGGCTCTCACCTGTAATCCTAGCACGTCGGGAGGCCGAGGTGGGAGGATTGCTTGAGGCAAGGGATTTAAGACTTGTGAGATCCATCTCAAAAAAAAAGGAATGTTCTCTGACGGCAGAACTAAGTCAGCTGTGAAGAGAAAATTCAGTGTGTAGATGGGGCAGACCAGGAACTAAAGTTTTACCCCCTATGTCCAAGCAAATGCTGAGTGTCCAATGATCAGGGATGTTGGAGACATTCCAGGTTTGAGCAGGCAGTTGCACTGGGCTGCTTTTGTGATGGCTTCTAATTCTACCATTTTGTGAGTGTCCCAAGTCCCACCTCTCCAGAATCGTACTGCTGAAGTCTCTGCAAGGTTTTTGCAGAAAAAGTTAAAAAAAAAAAAAAAAGAGAAAAGCTAACTCTAGATTGTCAATGAGGATAAGTCAGGTTGTGTTTACTGTGTTAATTTTCCATCACTGCTGTAACAAACCACGAGAAATGCGGTGGTCCTGAACCAACACAAAGGAATCCTCGTACAGTTCTGCAGGTCAGGATCTGATAGGTCTTGCTGCACTAAAATCAAAGTGCCAGCAGGGCTGGATTCTTTTCTGAAGGCTCTAGGGGAGAATCCATTTCCTTGCCTCCTCCACTTTCCACCCGCATTCTTTAGCTTGTGGCCCCTCCTCCATTCTCAGATCAGCAGTGTGCCTCTCTCTCTCCGATGGCTGCCAGGAAGACTTCTCCTCTACGGCCCAGTGATTGTCATGGGGCCTACGAGGATATTCCTGAATGATCTCCCCCAACAAGGTGCTTGACCTCATTCACATCTGCAAATTCCCTTCTGCCGTGGAAGGTAACACATTCCACAGATTAGGACATGGACATTTTTGGGGTGGTGGTCATTATTCTGCCTACCACATTGACCAAGCCCTACCTAGGACAGCCCAGGATTTCTTGGGGATCAGCAAGGGGGTTGTAAATCTTCATTTTATAGAATGAAATGCACAGGACCTTTTTTTTTAATAGGCAAGGTCTTATTCTGTCATCCAGGCTGGAGTTCTGTGGCTTGATCATAGCTCACTGTAACCTTCACCTGGGTTCAAGTGATTCTACCAACTCAGCCTCTTGAGTAGCTGGGACTACAGGTGTGAGCCACCACAGCCAGCTATTTTTTTTATTTTTTATTTTTTGTCTGCCTATGTTACCTAGGCTGGTCTCCAATGGCTGAATTCAAATGATCCTCCCACTCAGCCACCTTGTCTGGCACACATGACTTTGAAAGAAAGATGTCATATTAAAATCTTTGTGTATCTTTCAAAATTTAATCGTACATTTCTACTTATTGGAGTGACAAACGTTTTTTAAACTGTGAATACCTGTAGGAACGATTCGCACTCACGGTGTATAATGGCATCATCCAAGACTGACCTGGCTGAAACCAGCTTTGCCTTGGTGGCTCAGACTTGCCTTTTATCAGTGCCAAGGGATGATCTAACTCCTGAGGCGGAGTCCAGGTAAATAACTAATTAATTAAATAACTAATTAAATTGGACATCAGATGGAGAGTGTCTAGTTAATTACATGCCTCAGCTCATGGTGCGCTATCATAACCAGCCTTACGGGACTCCTCTCTGGCTTTAGTTTCATCAATATTCACCTCTTTCCTCATCCCAGTTCCCATCTTCTCTCCCCACATTCATCTGTTCTGACATGTTCATCACCCCTACTTGGGTGTGTATTCTTTATCCACTGTGGGCCTTGGAAAGCTTTCTCAGGAGCATACCCCAGGAGAGGGCGTTCCACCCCGCAGCCAGATGCATTTCTGACATCATGAAGGACTGCAGGATCCTGTCTCAGAATGGTGTCCTTGTTCCACACCCACAAGTGCACTTGAGAGAGTTAACTGCCCACTTTCTCTGCTCTGATGAGTGGAAGGTGGTAAGTGGCTTTCATTTGCACACTTTTGAGTGCCAGTGAAATTGAACACCATGTACGCTTGTTAGCCACATAGGCTTTCCTTTCTGTCAGTTGCTAATTCCTACCTGTTGCTCACATTCTATGGGTTTCCATCTTTTCCTAGTTGATTGCTAAAGGTTCCTCTCCTATCCTATAATAGATGTGATCCCTTATCAATTTTTAAAATTGTGAGTGTTTTCCAGATTTGCCACCAATGTGTCAATTTCATTTATTGTGTTTTTGATAAACAGAAATCCTTAATTTTAATAGAATTAAATCTATTGTTTCCCCTTTTGTGGTTTATGTTTCTAAGGGCTTATTTAAGAAATCCTTAGCTTCCTGACTTCTTAGAGGTGAGATGTCTCTCATCCATTGCAGTTCTCTTACCATACTCATTTTGCCTTTCACTCTTGGGCATTTAATCCAACTGCAGTTTATCTTTGTATTTGGATGAGTAAGAGATTCGACTTTATTTTCCCCAGTGAACAGCCTCTTTGCCAAGCCACCACGTACTCACTTTTTGCGCTCCTGCTTTAGGTGTGGGTGCTGGCTTTGCAGTTTAACTCCAGAGGGGAACTGATTTCCTTTACTTGCAGCGCTCCCTCAACAGTGCCCCTTGTGCTTCTCCCATGCACTTACAACTTACAACATGACTGAAGTGTGGCGAGACTCCAGTTTTGTTGTCCATTTTTATGGTTGTTTCTTGATTATATACTAAACAAGGGGTGGATTATTTATGCCTCCGCTTTTTGGACCACATAGGGTAACTTCCTGACGTTACCATGGTGTCTGTACACTGTCATAGCCCTGTGGGAGTGCAGCAGTGAGGACGACCAGAGGTCATTCTCGTGGCCGTCTTGGTTTTGGTGGGTTTTGACCAGCTTCTTTATTGCAGCCTGTTTTATCAGCAAGGTCTTTATGACCTGTGTCTTGTGCTGGCCTGCTATCTCATCCTGTGACTTAGAATGCCTTAATCATCTGGGAATGCAGCCCAGTAAGTCTCAGCCTCATTTTACCCAGCCCCATTCAAGGTGGAGTTGCTCTGGTTCACATGCCTCTGACAGCTGTAATATGTCCTCTTGAAAAAACATAAAAATGTAAGTCAAAAATACAAAATATAAATAGTTCTTAATTTTGTGCTTGGATATGTGAAATCAGAACTGGCCCCTAGATTCATTTCAGATAGAAGATAGTGTATAAATGGGTTCAGTACACACATGCAACAAGAGGTGTTTCTTGTAAGAGGCAAAGGCCTGTCTCTTGACTCTGGAAGGCCTCCCACCGCTGCCAAGAAACACAGCCCTCCTGGCGTGGGTCACACTGACCCACGTCTCGGTACCACTGCCTCCCACTTGCCGGAACGATTGCTGTAAAACTCAAGTTGGGATGTTTCTCACTGGACTGAGCCGTGAAGGAATTGTACATTTTTCTTTTAATGTTCCTAGAGAATGTGTGGAATGGATGAAAATTGCTTTCAGGACTATATTGGTGAAACTCCAATTGTGTCAACCCCTTCGTCTCTTCTTTTTTCTTTATTTCAACAGCACCCATACTTGAGAGTCCTATGGGAAGAATAACTGAATGGCCCCTCTCTTACCCCTTTCCCCACTTCCATCCTACATGTAAATCACCTATGTGTGGGTAATGGCATGAAAGCATTGGGCTGGACTGGAGTGGATTGGATTGGACTGGAAAATTTTGACTGGCTCAGATGATTTTTTTCTTAACCTATCTGGCCACAGAGTTAGAAACTCAGATGGGCCCAAGGTAATTCCTGTAGAAATGAGATTTTTCAAAATACCGTGTTTGAAATTTGAAATTGTTGTGTTCATTTGGAAACCAGTGGTCTCTATTGAACTGTAACCCCTTGAGCCAGGCCTTGTCTGTCTTCTTGTCATGGTATCTTCAGGGTCTGATTCAGGGCCAGGCACTTAGTAACCAGCAAATGTTGATGAGTGACATGTACTCAGTGCTTAACCAGGCTCTGTGGCAAGTGCCTTATGTGTACCATAACCTGTAACCCTCCCACCAACTCAGTGATATGGGTGTTGTTATATTCTCTTTTTACAGACAGCACAGAGAGGTGAAACAACTTGCCCAAAGTCACACAGCAGTAAGTTAGAGCCAGAAAGCAAGTGCAGGCATGACTTATATACTGCCCAATATTGCCCTTTAGTGGTAGGCACTGAATCCCTACTTGTTGAATGAATAAATGAGTGAACTACAAACATATTGTAAGAGAGCTGAAGTAGAGGAGGGGTGGAAGAGATTGGAAAGAAAGCTATTAGGGCCGGTGCAGTGGCTCACGCGTGTAATCCCAGCACTTTGGGAGGCTGCGGCGGGCGGATCACGAGGTCAGGAGATAGAGACCAGCCTGGCCAACATGGTGAAACCCCGTCTCTACTAAAAATACAAAAATTACCTGGGTGTGGTGGTGCGTGCCTGTAGTCCCAGCTATTTGGGAGGCTGAGGCTGGAGAATCACTTGAACCCAGGAGGCAGAGGTTGCAGTGAGCCAAGATTTTGCCATTGCACTCCAGCCTGGCGGTAGAGCAAGACACCATCTCAAAAAAAGAAAGCTATTAGGTTGGTGCAAAAGTAATTGTGGCCTTTGCCATTAAAAGTAATGGCAAAAGTGGCAATTACTTTTGCACCAACCTAATAAAACCATATGCCACACATCCGAGCTTCCCGACTCAGTTTTAGTGCTGTGTGACTGTGCAGATCTCTTAGTATCTGTGGGCTCACATTCCTCTTGCTGGGAAACAGATTTGCTGAGTACATTTAGCCAGAGGGACTTTGAGAAGGGCCCCAGATTCTCCAATGGTGTCAACAAAGATTTAGCATACATTGGTTTCATTTAGGATTATTAAAAAATATGCTTCTAGGCCAGGGGCAATGGCTCACAACTGTCATCCCAGCATGTTTGGGAGGCTGAGGCAAGAAAATTGCTTAACGCCAGGAGTTTGAGACCAGCCTGGGCAACACAGTGAGACTCCGTCTCTACAAAAATAAAAATAATACAAATTAACTAGGAATGGTGCTCCGCACCTGTAGTTCCAGCACTCTGCAGGATGAGGCAGGAGGATTACTTGAGCCCAGGAGTTTGAGGCTGCAGTAAGTTGTGATCACACCACTTTACTCCAGCCTGGAGCTTGTGTGATAGGATGAGACTCTGCCTCTCATTAAAAAAAAAAAAAAAAAAAAAACCTTTCCTTTTGTTTGGGGAAAGGAGGCTGGAAGACCCAGAATAACATCTAGAGATTTGGCATTGTAGGTCAGACGCCTTGGCTCACGCCTGTAACCCTAGCACTTTGGGAGGCTGAGCCTTGAGTTCAGGAGTTTGAGACCAGCTAGCTAACATGGTAAAACCCTGTCTCTATTAAAAATAGAAAAATTAGCTAGGTGTGGTGGCACGTCCCTGTAATTCCAGCTACTCGGGAGGCTGAGGCAGGAGAATCACTTGAACCTGGGAGGCAGAGGTTTCAGTGAGCCGAGATTGCACCACTGAACTCCCGCCCAGGCAACAGAGTGAGACTCCGTCTGAAGAACAAAAAAAAAGCTTTTCTTGTGGTTGGGGAAAGGAGGCTGGAATGTCCAGAATAACATCTACAGATTTTATGTTGTAATATCGAGGTCTCACAAAGGATCTGTTATGGGCTGGAGTGTGTCCTCTGAAAGGTACGTTTAGGTTCTAACCCCGGTACATGTGAATGCAACCTTATGTGGAAACAAGGTATTTGCAGATGTCATCAAGTTAAGATGAGGTCACTAGGGTGGCCCTGATCCAATAGGACTGGTGTCCTTAGAAGAAGTAGGTGAAAAAGACACACAGAGAAAACTGCTCTCCTGCCCCCTGTAGACAAAAGCAGAAGTGGACTTGTGCTGCTGCAAGCCAAGGAATGCCGGAGGCTGTGAGAAGCTGGGAGAGGCAAGGAAGAGATTTTGGAGAGAACGTGGTCCTGCCAACACCTTGATGTTGGACTTCTAGCCTCAGAACTGTGAGAGAATAAATTTCTGCTGTTGTAAGCCACCCAGCCTGTGGTATGTCATTCTGGCAGTCCTAGGAAACTAACACAGGTCCTAATATGATTGTTCATTTCAGCATCATCACAATTCCTGATGATGATTTCACCTCTGCTCCCTGTGATTCTCCCCCAACTTGCTCCAAAGGATACATGCAAAGGTCAGAAGAAACGTCTAACTTTTCACACTATCTTGAACCAGTCAGTTTTGGCAATTTAGTATGGAATCCTTGAAGGGGCTTTTCTGGGTTCTAATACTGGCTTAGTTCTGGCTGGCTGTGTGAGTTTGTATGTTTCTTATGTTAAAAATTAGAAAAGGAGGCCAGGCTGAGTGGCTCACCCCTGTATTCCCAACACTTTGGGAGGCTAAGGTGGGAGGACTGCTTGAGCCCAGGAGTTTGAGAACAGCCTGGGAAACATGGTAAGAGCCCCATCTCTACAAAAAATTTAAGGAAATTAGCTGGGTGTGGTGGCTCCTGCCTGTAGCTCTAGCTCCTTAGGTGGCTGAGGTGCGTGGATCGCTTGAGCCTGGGAGGTTGAGGCTGCAGTGAGCTGTGATTGCGCCTCTGCACTCCAGTTTGAATGACAGAGAAAGATTTTGTCTCAAAAGAAAAAAAAATAGAAAAAGAAAAATGCTAATAGTGACATATATGGAGTACTTACTACGTGTGGGCTTCACAGGGATTTTCTGTAATCCTTTTCAACATCCTGTAAGTTAGTTAACATTAATTCAAATATCAAAAAAAAAAAAAAAAAAAGAAAGAAAAGAAAAAGAAAAACCCAAGGGAGAAAGAGACAGACCCGAGTTAGGCCTGTCTGACGAGCTCTGAAGGCAGTGTCGATAGCACGTGGCACCCATGGGAAACAGAAAGAAGTGAGAGAAGAGAACAGACATGGCTGAGGGGAGGCAATGTTTTGGTAATGCTGCAGTGATGAGCTGGGTCCAGCTTGCCCTGGGTCTCAAGACCCAGTTGATAAATTTTCAGGATTCTTGCAGACAGGCTGATGTCACGTTGATAGCCTGAAATTGGCCACAGTGGGAGTATTTATACCACCAAAATAGGCAGATGCTACAGATCAGAGCTCCCACCCCTCTCACCATCTGGTTTACTGGAATTCCACTGGAACTGGAGATAGAGAAAGGAAGAGGAGAAAAGATACCCCTGAGGCCTGGGGTCTGAGATCGGCTCAGAAGGGCTGACGTGACCTAGCAGGATTCTGAGGTATTCAGGAATGAATCATATATAACCAAAGTTCCCCCATTCCATGGGTTTAGGAAGGGCCAGCCCCTCCCTGGAGAAGGTCTCAGTGATTGGAGAAATAAAGTCACCAAAGCTGCACCCCTGCCCTGACAAACTACAGCTGTACGGCAGGGCAAAGAGGGCCAATGTCTGCAAGCGGGTTAAATAAACACTCTCGGCCTCAGTTTTCAATCTGTAAAATACAAGGATGAGGGATCACTGTGTCCCAACATCCATCATATCACAGAGATGTGCCGGGTGTGTAAAATCCACGTTGAATTTCCATGTGTGAATATAAAAAAAAAGATTCAAAATATTTCATTGATATTCTTTGAGTCTATGTTAAAATGATCATATTTTAAATACTGAATTAAATAAAATATATTATGGAAATCAATTCCTCCTGTCTTTTTTCACTTTTTAAAATGTGGCTAGTAGAAAATTTAATATTGTACACATATTTACAGTTTTATGTCGTTGGACAGCTCCGCTCTGGAGGAGTGGTCCCTGTAGCCCCCTGTGCTGGGGGGCTGCCATCCTCTGCAGGCCTGGGCTATCCAGCTGCGTTTTGCTTCCTGGAGTCACCTCACTTCTCTTTTCACTTGATCCCAACCAGAATAGTTTGAATTATTTGTAATCAAAGACACTTTAATGAACAGATCAGCTGAACCAGAGCCTCCTCAGGTGGTTGCACAGATGACTGGGTCAGAGAACACTTGCAGAACTCATGGCAGGTCCTGGTCCAGCATGACCTGCCATGAGCCACTTGGGATACCATTGTTTCTGCTTCCCCAGACCCTGCCCCTGCCTCTGTCCCTCAAGACATCCAGCTCTGGCCAGCAGCACTGGATTTAAACCAAGGCATCCTGTCGGTCAGCGAGGCAAGTGAACCTCCAGGTTCTGGTTCACGATGCGGCTGTTCTTAGGAGCTGGGTTACATTATCAGAGCCTAGAATTTAGAGTAATGGCAGCTTTCTTGACTCTCCCTGAACCTAGAGGAAAGCAAGGTTTGCAGTGAAAGCAATTCCAGGAAGCAGGCATGATGTTTCTCCCTCACCCCAGTTTCCCTTCCTTTCCCTATGGGGCAGGCACGGTGATCACTGTGTTCTGTGCACTCAGCCTGGGAACTCGAGCTTTGGAAATACGGATTTTCTAAGATGTTTCAGTTGTTCCAAGGTGTGAGGTGAAACTCCCACAAAAACCTGTCAAGGGCTGGCTTTGGAGTTGAATTCTCAAGGTTAACTTGCTGGGGTGAACAAGAATTGTATGCCAGATTCCGAGTAATTATTCCTGCAGGAACTGCCCGCTCCAGGCACTTTAATGAAAAATGATAGAAAGAGTTATTGACCTTTGAGACATTCAATCCACCATGCAGCTGAGCATCTGCAGAGGATCAGGCCAGGGAAGATTACATCTGCCCCACCGCAGAGACATTGCAACAGTTCATCTTCAAAACAGGCAAAGAAAATGTGTCTAATGAATCCCTAAAGCACAGTATGTGCAGATGGGTTGGAAATGGTCTTTGGCAATTTTTCATCCTCATTGTAATGGGAATCCCTTGGAAACAAGCTAGAGATCATATGTAAATCTGACTGGCTACATTTACAACATTCTTGGGAAGACTAGCAGTGAGATGATAAATGAAGACGTCTTGAAGTTCATAATTTGGGAGATAAATTCTTATTAAAATGTTAAAAATGAGTGGCATATGCCCTATTCATGGGAACTGCATGATGTAATAAAATGAAATAAGCCTGTAATATGCTCCATATGTCTCCGTGGTGAGCGGAAGACAAGCCTGAGACAGAGCCCCTTCCCTTCGGATGCTTGCAGTTGACCTCCTTGTTGAGACAAGGCTTAAACACAGGACACTGTGTCTCAGTGCCCGACAGCCTCAGCCAGATGACAAAGAGCTGTCTGGTGGTTAAATGAGAGTGGAGGGAGAGGACAGCATGAATAGAAACCAGTTTCCAGCGTATTTCTGTTGCTGTCAATTTTTTTTTTTTTGAGACTGAGTCTTCCTCTACCCCCAGGCTGGAGTGCTGTGGCATGATCTCGGCTTACTGCAACCTCCACCTCCTGTTTTCAGGTGATTCTCCTGCTTCAGCCTCCAAAGTAGCTGGGATTACAGGCATGTGGCACCACGCCAGTCTAATCTTTGCATTTTTAGTACAGATTGAGTTTCACTATGTTGGCCAGGCCGGTCTCAAACTCCTGACCTCAAGTGGTCCCCCTGTCTCAACCTCCCAAAGTGTTAGGATCACAGGCTTGAGCCACCATGGCCAGCTGCTGTCAGTGTTTTAGAGGCAGTTAATAACTTCATTCCAAAGCTTCATGCCTGTCCCATCACTTCGCCATGTCCTCCCTTCACAGGGGTAATGACTATGGTGACATTGGAGCATTTTCTCTCAGGTGAATTTGTATAGTTTTATTACATATGTTTAAATAAAGAGTTAAAGCAAATGTGACAAAATGTGAACACTTGATAAATCTGGACAGTGGACATTTGGTTTTATGTTTTATCATCTTTTCTGTATGTATGAATTTTTGAATTTTTAAGAAATCTTAAAGATTGTGTGAGCTGCTACAGAGTAGAAGCAGAAAAAACCTGTAAGTGAATATTATGGACAATGCGTAACAATAAAATAAAAAACCCAAAAGAAAGAAAAGAAGAAGGAGAAGGAAGAGAAGAAACAAAGAAAGAGAAAGAACCTGAGATCTGTAAGAATTCATAGGGCACTTTGCACGGAGATAGTAAGCAAAGACTTTGCAAAGAAGAGGAAGTATGATCCAGGTCTTGAGAAACGGAGATGCGAGAGGAGGGTCTGTGGGGAGGGGATCGTCATTTAGGGCAACTCTTATCTGTAACAAGGAGGTGAGACTGTGAGCTCTAAGTTCACACTCAAATCTCACAGCCTGTATCATGTTCATTGATTTGATCCACAAACAGCAGACACTTAGCACATGCAGTAAATAACGCTAGACTCTGGAGGAGATTCCAGGATGAGAACATGGCAGGTGGTTTCCCTCCTGGAATCACCATTTTGATTTTCATCATCCCTAAACAGGAAGAATTTACTGTCACTTTTCACCTGTCTACCTGCCTGTCTGCGTGCCTGTCTATCGAGAGTCCTGTCTATTCTATTTCATTTGAACCTTCTTTCAGATGGGAGCTATTTCTCATATCTATCTGCATTCTCCACGGTGTCAGGGTAGGACTATACAAATAAGTAGACATTCACTAAATACTCATTGAATAATTGATTAACTTATTTGTCTAAGTAGTAGTCAAGAGGCTATTATGTTCTAAAGCCCGCAAGGGAACACTCTGGAGATCAAAGATAAAATAATATCTATTCCTAGAACAGTTTAAGTGCGGTAGGGGAGATGAATTGGTATAATTCAAATAACATGCAGGAGGAAGTGCTAGGAGCCAAAGAGTGCAACAGAAAGGGATATATTGCATTTAAAGACACTTATATGTTTTACAATACAGATCCTGGCCACTGTAAAAGATAACTCAGGCTGAGTGTGGTGGCTCCTGCCTATAAGCACTTTTGAAGGTGGGAGAAGATAACAAGAACTCAGGAGTTCAAGATCAGCTTGGGCAACATAGCGAGACCCTACCTCTACAAAGCATTAAAAAATTAGTTGAGTGTGGTGGTGTGCGCCTGTAGTTCCAGCTACAAGAGAGGCAGAGATGGGAAGACCTGAGACACTTGAGCCCAGGAGGCAGAGACTGCAGCGAGCTGAGATCGCGAGATCGCACCACTGTACCCCAGCGTGGGTGACAGAGCAAGACCCCACCTCCAAAAAAAATGAATAAATAAATAAATATTCTATTTATAGACAAATGTACCTTGAATATTGTGAGTTCAGTTCCAGGTCACCACAATAAAGCAAATAACACAAGAAAGTGAGTCACATGAATTTGTAAAATTTCCTAGTGCATATAAAAGTTATGTTCACAGCACACTGCATGTGCAATAGTATTGTCTGAAAAACAATGTATAATCCTTAATTTAAAAATATTTTATTGCTAAGAAATGCTAGTGATCATCTGAACCTTCAGTGACCTGTCATCTTTTTGCTGGTGGAGGGTCTTGCCTCCGTGTTGATGGCTGCTGACTGATCAGGATGGTGATTGCTGAAGTCTGGGGTGGCTGTGACAACTTCTTAAAATAAGACAACAGTGAAATCTACCACGTTGATTGGCTCTTCCTTTCACAAAAGATTTCTCTGTAGCATTAGATTTTTTTTTTTTTTTTGTAAGATGGAGTTTTGCTCTTGTTGCCCAGACTGGAGTACAATGGCGTGATCTTGGCTCACCGCAACCTCTGCTTCCCGGGTTCAAGTGATTCTCCTGCCTCAGCCTCCCGAGTAGCTGAGATTACAGGTCAGCACCAGCACCGCCTGGCTAACTTTTGTATTTTTAGCAGAGATGGGATTACTCCATATTGGTCAGCTGGTCTCGAACACCCAACCTCAGGTGATCTACCCACCTTGGCATCCCAAAGTGTTGGGATTACAGGCATGAGTCACTGCACCTGGACTAAATGTTGTTTTATAGTATTCTACTGACAGAACTTCTTCCAAAATTAGACCCAGTTCTCTCAACCTTAGCTGCTGCATTATCAACTAAGTTTATGGAATATTCTAAATTTTTTGTTGTCATTTCAACAATTCACAGGATCTTCATTCCAGCCGGGCACAGTGGCTCATGCCTGTAATCCCAGCACTTTGGGAGGCTGAAGTGGGCGGATCACCTAAAGTCAGGAGTTCAAGACCAGCCTGGCCAACATGGCGAAACTCTGCCTCTACTAAAAATACAAAAATTTTTGGGGTATGGTGGCAGGTACCTATAATCCCAGCTACTGGGGAGGCTGAGGCAGGAGAATCATTTGAACCTGGGAGTTAGAGGTTGCAGTGAGCCGAGATCATGCCATTGCACTCCAACCTAGGTGATAGAGCAAGACTCTGTCTCGAAAAAAAAAGAATCTTCACTCCATAGAATCATAAAGAGTAGATTCCATCTCAAGAAACCACTTTCTGGCCAGGCGGACAGATCATCTGAAGTCAGCAGTTCGAGACCAGCTTGACCAACATGGCAAAACCTTGTCTCTACTAAAAGTACAGAAATTAGCTGGGCATGGTGACATGTGCCTGTAATTTCAGCTACTTGGGAGGCTGAGGCAGGAGAATCGCTTGAACCCAGGAGGTGAAAATTGCAGTGAGTTGAGATCGTGCCACTGCATTCCAGCCTGGGAAACAGAGTGAGACTCCATCTCAAAAAAACAAACAAACAAAAAGGCCGGGCACAGTGACTCATGCCTGTAATCCCAGCACTTTGGGAGGCCAAGGCCAGCGGATCACCTGAGGTCAGGAGTTCGAGACTAGCCTTCTCAACATGGCGAAACTCCATCTCTACTAAAAATACAATAAAAAATTGGTGGAACTCCATCTCTACTAAACATACAAAAAAAAAAAAAAAAAAATTAGCCAAGTGTGCATGGTGGTGGGCACCTGTAATCCCAGCTACCTGGCAAGCTGAAGCAGGAGAATTGTTTGAACTTGGGAGGCAGAGGTTGCCAAGTTTATGCCACTGCACTCCAGCCTGAGTGATAAGAGTAAAACTCCATCTAAAAAAAAAGGAAAGAAAGAAACCACTTTCTTTGCTCATCTGTAAGAAGCAACTCCTCATCTGTTAAAGCTCTATCATGAGAGTGCCGCAATTCAGTCACATCTTCAGACTCTACTTCTAATTCTAGTTCTCTTCCTATTTTTACCACATCTACAGTTACTTCTTCTACTGCAGTCTTGAACCCCTCAAAGTCATCCATGAGTGTTGGAATCAACCTCTTCCAAACTCTAGTAAATATTGGTACTTTGTCCTCATCTTGTGAATTGTGAGTGTTCTGAATGACATCTAGAATGATGAATCCATTCCATAAGGTTTTCCATTCACTTTGTCCAGATCCATCAGAGGAATAACTATCCATGGCAGCAATAGGCTTACAAAATGTGCTTTTTGAGAAATAAGACTTGGAAGTCAAAATTACTCTGATTTATGGGGCTGCAGAATAGATGCTGTGTCAGCAGGCAGGAAAATAATATTAGTCTCTGTACATGACTAGGTGCATTGCCAATGATCCGTAATATTTTGAAAGGAATCTTTTTTTCAGAGCAGGGGGCCTCAACAGTTGGCTTAAAATATTCAGTGAAGCATGCTGTAAACAAACGTGCTGAAAGCAGGGCTTTGTTTTTCCCTTTCTAGAGCACAGGCAGAGGGGATTTAGCATCATGCTTAAGAGCCCTAGGATTTTCGGAATGGTAAATGAGCCTTACAAGAGAGTCAGCTGTCCTTTAAATGTGGGCATTGGCTTCTCTTCTTTAACTATGAAAGTCTTAGATGGAGTCTTCTTCCAATAGAAGGCTGTTTCCTGTACATTGAAAATCTGTTGTTTAGTGCAGCAGGCTTTATCAGTGATCTTGGCTAGAACTTCTGAACAATTTATTGCAGCTTCTTAATTAGTACTTGCTGCTCTTCCTTGCATTTTTATGTTATGGAAACGGCTTCTTCCCTTAAGTCTCATGAACCAACCTCTGCTAGCTTCCAACTCTTCTGCAATTTCTCACTTCTCTCAGCCTTTATAGAATTGAACAGTATTAGGGCCTTGCCCTGGCTTAGGCATAGCTTAAGGGAATGCTGTGGCTGGTTTGGTCTTCTAACCAGACCCCTCAAACTTTCTCTGCATCAGCAATAAGGCTTTTTATCATTTGTGTGTTCACTGGAGCACAAGCACAAAAGTCCTGTAAGAACTTTTCCTTCGTGTTCACAGCTTGGCTAACTTTGGCACAAGAGGCCCAGCTTTCAGCCTGTCTCAGCTCTTAACATGCCTTTCTCACTAAGCTTAACCATCTCTAGCTTTTGATTTAAAGTGAGAGATGTGGGATTCTTCCTTTCACTTAAACACTGACAGGCGATTGTAGGTTATTAATTGGCCTAAAATATCATTGTGTCGCAGAGATTAGGGAGACTACAGGAGAGGGTGAGAGATGGGGGAACAGCTAGCTGGTGAAGCCGTCAGAAATCACACATTTATAGATTAAGTTTACCATCTTACATGAATGGAGATCCATGGTACCCCAGAACAATTACAAAGCCAGTCATGGTGGCTCACACCTGTAATTCCAGCTACTCAGGAGCCTGAGGAAGGAGGAACCCTTGAGTCCAGGAGTTTGAAGCTGCAGTGAGCTATGGTCACAGTACTACATTTCAGCCTGGGTGACAGAATGACATGCCAAACTCAAAAAAAAAAAACAAAAAAATTATAACAGTAACATCAAAGATCACTGATCACTGATCACAGATCTCTTTAACAGATTTGGTAATAATGATAATGTTTGAAATATCATGAGAATTACCAAAACATGACCCAGATTCAGGAAGTGAGCACACGCTGTTTGAAAAATAGTGCTGATAGACTTGTGTCGACGAAGCATTGCCACAAACCTTCAATCTGTAAAAGAAATGCAATGTCTGTAAAGGGCAATAAAGCAAAGCACACTAAAATAAGATATACCTCTAGTAGATACAGGCTTTTGGGGGAGGGAATGCTTAGAAAGTACCAGATACCACTTTCTGATAAATGCTAACATCTGTCTTTTAAACTACTCCCTTCTTCCTGTACTTCCATCATGTGTCATTTGAATTTAGTTTTTAACATCAGAAGAAACAGAAGTAGAAACAGCCACATCAATTCAATCTTTTTAAATGTTGCTTCTTGGCTGAGCACAGTGGCTCATGCCTGTAATCCCAGCACTTTGGGAGGCCAAGGTGCGTGGATCATTTGAGGTCAGGAGTTTGAGACCAGCCTGGCCAACATGGTGAAATCCCATCTCTACCAAAAAAAATACAAAAATTAGTCAGTCATGGTGGCAGGTGCTGGTAGTTTCAGCTACTCTGGAGGCTGAGATAAGAGAATCACTTTAACCCGGGAGGCAGAGGTTGCAGTGAGCCGAGATCACGCCACTGTACTCCAGCCTGGGCAAGAGTGAGATCCTGTCTCGAAATAAATAAACAACTAAATAAATAAATAAATGTTTGTTAAATTTGTTGTAAAATTTCAAAATTAAAGAATAAAACAGAACCACAATTTTTTCAAGTTAAATGTGATAGTAGTAACTTATTCTTAATAAGCCAAATGCTGACATCAGATTTAATGCTCACCCACTTAAATAGGTGTATTCTAACCACTGCACTCTGACATGGCATTCTAAAAACTGAAAATGAGTCTGGTCTAATAGTTGCTTCTACCTCAAGAGGCTCCCTTGGTGGGAGTCACAGGGAAACCAAACCTGGGCGGAGCTCACATCTCATGACCCTTCTGTCCTTGCAAACCATCACCTGTGATCCTCATCAGAATGCCAGTATAAGTCAGTGGGTGTAATAATGACAAAAATAATGGTAATAGTAATGGGTAGCATTAATTTGAAGTGTTTTTTTTTTTTTTTTTTTTTTTTTTTTTTTAAGACATAGCTTCACTCTGCTGCCCAGGCTGGAGTGCAGTGGCTCGATCTTGGCTTACTGCAGACTCTGCCTCCTGAGTTCAAGCAATTTTCATGCCTTAGCCTCCCGAGTAGCTGGGATTACAGGCGCCTGCCACCACACCTGGTTAATTTTTGGTATTTTTAATAGAGATGAGGTTTTACCATGTTGACCAGGCTGGTCTTGAACTCCTGGCCTCAGATGATCTGCCCTCCTCAGCCTCCCAGAGTGCAGTGCTTTTTATATTCTTACAACTGTAAGTACATGACATGCATTCACTCATTCATTCTAACCATTGCTACATGCTATAAATACTAATTTGAAAATACAGAAAGGACCAAAAATCCTTACTTTTGTTTTCATGCTAATGTAGGGTCTTCATGGAACACTTTATATTTCTCTTGTGTAGGCGCTGAATCAGTCCACATACACCGGAACCTGTGTGTTCTTCATGTGTGTGCCTGCTGGCGCTGTTGGAGTTAAATGTATTTAAACACATGTATATCAACTTCCCTTGGAAAAAAACATCAAGGGTTCATAGACTGTACTGGCAAATACCAAGAAATGCAAGAGATATGCTTTTGACAAATTGTAGAAACGCACCCTTTGGTTTTTGGAATACTACTCTGTGACTTATCTTTTTATAAAGCAATGCTTCATAATAATTCTTTGCAAGAATTTTAAACTATCTATTTCTGACTTAGAGTTTCATATTTAACATAGTTATAGTTGAGGGCTTTTTGTTTGTTTTTCTAATCTAAGCACTATATTTGGAAACCATTCACGAACAAGAAAAAGATTTCTTTGGCTTTTTTGGCTTTTTTGTCTTTCTTTATTTTTTTTCTAGAGACTGGCTCTCTTTTTGTTGCCTAGGTTGGAGTACAGTGGTGCAGTCACAGCTCACTGCAGCTCCAAACTCCTGGACACAAGTGATCCTCCTCCCTCAGCCTCCTAAGTCTTGGGACTGCAGACATGTGCCATCATGGCTGGCTAATTTTTATTCAGTTTTTGCAGAGATGGAATCTTGCCATGTTGTCCATCCCTGGACTTAAGGAATCCTCCTGCCTCAACCTCCCAAAGTGCTGGGGTTACAGGCATGAGCCACTGTACTGGGCCTCTTTGCCTTTTTTTTTTTTTTTTTGAGATGGAGTCTCACTCTGTTGCCCAGGCTGGGGCGCAATGGCGCGATCTTAGCTCACTGCAGTGAGCCTCTGCCTCCTGGGTTCAAGTGATTCTCCTGCCTCAGCCTCCTAAGCAGCTGGGATTACAGGCATGTGCCACCATGCTCAGCTGATTTTTTGTATTTTTAGTAGAGATAGGGTTTCACCATGTTGGCCTGGCTGATCTCAAACTCCTGACCTCAGTTGATCCACTGCCTCAGCCTCCCAAAGTGCTGGAATTACAGGTGTGAGCCATCACACCCAGCTGCACTTTGCTTTTGATCAAAGTGATATATGTATAAACATCTTGGCTTCTTGGGGAATGCAAGGAGAATGCTCCTCTCTAACCTGGTCAATTGCCTCTGAGTATCCTTATCCTTGGTTGGTTTGCCCACACCTCTTTCTTTATGAAAGAAGATCTTCAAATGAATGGTTTATTATAAATCCTTTACGGGCTATTCCTCTTTGTTGATTTGTGGATTTGTACAAATCATCACTTCCCAGTGCTTGCATTCTGAGTTTCTTTGGTTTGGAAAGTTTATCAGAAGAAAGAGCTTAGGTTTGAAAGTTAGACTCTCACCCCCAAACCATGACACTGTGGGTAGGCTACTAGTTCTTTTTTTTTTCTTTTTTGAGATGGAGTTTTGCTTTTGTTGTCCAGACTGGAGTGCGATGGTGTGATATCAGTTCACCACAACCTCCGCCTCATGGTTCAAGCAATTCTCCTGCCTCAGCCTCCCAAGTAGCTCAGATTACAGGCATGCGCCACCATGCCCGGCTAATTTTTTGTATTTTTAGTAGAGATGGGTTTCTCTATGTTGGTCAGACTGGTCTCAAACTCCTGACCTCAGGTGATCTACCTCCCTCCGCCTCCCAAAGTGCTGGGATTACAGGGGTGAGCCACCACGCCTGTTCCAGCTACTAGTTCTTAAGCACCCCAGCCTCACTTTCTTCATCTAAAAACCAGAAAAATGCCCATGTGGGGGGGAGTGTGAGGAAACATGGGATCAAGAATCTCTGGTGTAAGAGCCTGTGGTGCCACAGGGGCTTAATGTGTGCCCCCTTCCTTTTCATTCCCTTACTTACTGTCTCAGAAAATGTAGTTCTTGGTGACATTTTATCTTTTTAAGTCCCACTGTTCTGCTTACACAGAAAGCCAAATTAAATAAAGACTGTGTCTCTGGACCTCTTCATATTATCCTTCCAGTTGTTTCCAGTGACTTCCAAATAAGGGAAACAGTGATTACAATGTCACAATTGTATTTTACAGCAAGTAAGATAAATGTTTTTGGAAGACAGAGACAGCTGGTGAAAACTCTTTTTCATTCCTAGAATTAAAGCCTATTCTACAAATTGAGTTTTGTGAAGCCTGCACAGTGATTAACCGAACACTAGGCTTTGGACAGTTGGCTACCCAGTTCTTCACGAGCTGAAGATGCTGGTGGAGTGACTCAGCTCTTCTGAGCCTCAGTTTCTTTATCTGTAAAATGAGGAAAAGCATCAACATTATAATGCTGCAGAGCAGAATAAGGAGAATAAATGCTTGGCGGGATGCCTGGCGCATGGTGAAATGATTTGAATCTGTCATTATTTTTTCTGAAGAATACCAGAGAGCCGTTGTCTTTCCATGTTTCTTCAAGAAATTACTTGCATTATCTTAGACAAAGTTTTTTTTTTTTTTTTTTTTTTTTTTAAATCACTCAAATTCAGTCCAGTGGCCAGATCCCTAGACTTGTGGGCAGGAATCTGGGCTTGCCTTATTCTCACTAGCAACTTGACCTTGACCCTGACCCTGCTCAACCTCATTTTTCTCACTTGGAATTTGGATATAATATTTTTTTTCTGGCACACTTTGCAGTTTTGTGACTCTCAGAGGAGAAATAATTGATTGAAAGCACTTTGCAGGCTGAGCATGGTGGCTCATGCTTGTAATCCCAGCACTTTGAGAGGCCGAGGCAGGTGGATCACCTGAGGTCAGGAGTTCCAGACCAGCCTGGCCAACATGGTGAAAATGCTGTCTCTACTAAAAATGCAATAATTAGCTGGGAGTGATGGCACACACCTGTAATCCCAGCTACTTGGGAAACTGAGGCAGGAGAATCACTTGAACCCAGGGAGCAGAGGTTGTAGTGAGCTGAGATTGCACCACTGCATTCCAGCCTGGGCGATAAGAGCAAAATTCAGTCTTAAAGTACATAAATAAATAAATAAATAAATAAAAGACTTTGTAATTGTCAAGGACTGAATTAAATATCTAGAGAAAAACCTTCTCAGGCTGTTTTCCATTTGAAGGAGAGCTTAGGCTTTGGGGCCAGACGGACTGAAGTTTGATGCCTGTTCCTCCACTTGCTGGTTGTGTGTTTCTGGGTAAATATTTTAGCTTCTTTGTGTCTTAGTTTACTCATAGGTTAAATAAGAATAATTATAGCATTTCATGAGGTTGAAGTGTGAATTAATGAGTTAATATAGTGAGGACTAAACTCTGATTTTTTATATTGTCCAAATTCCTATTTAAGGAGTCTGAGGAGTCATGCCCTACAAACCATAAATTCTCATCAGATGGGTTTTATTTAGCCCTGTATACCATGACTTAGTATCCAACCTGACTCTGGCATAACATTATGAGACAAGGAAGAAAATAAAAATATTTTATCCCAAAACATGTCTCTTTGCCGTATTTTGAAATAGCCCTGCAAAACTGTCTCTTTTTGTGGGGAAAAATTTGCATCTGTAAAGAATCTCTATTAACATAGCCAGATCTTTTTCTTCCATACCCTTGTTAGAAGCAAATGTTTGTTCCTCAGTGCCAAAAAGAAGAACTAGTGCTCAGACAAAGAATGTTCTCAGCAAGGCAATTTTACTTGCAGCAGAGAGGGTACTTCTCAGAAGACTGATTGTCATGACAGCACACTGAACAAAGAAAAGCAGAGGTTTTTATTCCTGATGTATTGGGTCCTTGCTGTTGTGTCCTACCTCCGTTGGCTGGAACTGCACCGTACACTCTAGAGTCATCCCGTTGGCTAAAAACGTAAAACTTTCTTATATAGGTAAACAAGCAATGGAGAACAAAGGAATACAGGTTTTTTTGTGTGTGTGTGATGGAGTCTTGCTCTGTCACCAGGCTGGAGTGCAGTGGCACAATCTCAGCTCACTGCAACCTCTGCCTCCTGGTTTCAAGTGATTCTTCTGCTTCAGCTCCCGAGTGGCTGGGACCACAGGCATGTGCCACCATGCCCGGCTAATTTTTGTATTTTTAGTAGAGACGGGGTTTCACCATGTTGGCCAGGATGATCTCTATCTCCTGACCTCGTGATCCGCCCACCGCAGCCTCCCAAAGTGCTGGGATGAAAGGGGGTTGTTTTTGGGAGACTAGGAGAATAGTAACATTTCCAAATAAGGAAGAAGCGTAGTCTGTAAGCTGGGAAATGCCTGGGCTTGTTTGAACTTGTCTGAGTAGGCTATAGGCCAGAACAAATAACTTGGTTAAAGTACAAGGACATAGAATGTACTTATTCCCTTACTATATTTAACAGCTACATAGGGCTTAACAAAGAGTTATTAGCAAAAAGCACAGAAGCTTTAAGGAAGTTAGTTTTTAAAAGAAACTATTATTTCTAACACTTATTATTTATTTTTTAACAAAAGGAAAATTTTGAAGGGGAAGTTTTCCTTTTCACACTCTCCCAATCCTAAAGAGATGAACTAAGATCTGAATAGGACACATTTGTCATCTATTATGTCTAAGGGCAGGGACTATAAGACTTCAAGAACTTTGGTCTTCACAATCTTTATCTTAATCTGAACATTTCCTTTCTATCAGTCTGAGGTCTTTAGACAAATTCAAACAACTGTCAATCAGAACATGTTTAAATTCACCTATAGCCTGGAACCACCCTCCAGCTTTGAGTTGTCCTGCTTTTCTGGATCAAATCAACATACTTCTTAAATGCATTTGATGTCTCATGCCTCTCTAAAATGTATAAAACCCAGCTGTGCCCCAATCACCTTGGGCACTGGTACTCAGGACTTCCTGAGGGCTGTGTCGCAGGCCATGGTCACTCATATTTGGCTTAGAATAAATCTCTTCAAATATTTTACAGAGTTCAACTGTTTTGTCAATAGTGGTAAAGTACTTAGAATAGTGACTGATGTATATAAGAGCTAAACGATGTTAGTTATTTATTCTGTTTTTAAAAATTTCTTTTGTCTGTAATCCCAGCACTTTGGGAGGCCAAGCTGGGTGGATCACTTGGGGCCAGGAGTTTAAGACTAGCTTGGCCAACATGGTAAAACCTTGTCTCTACTAACAGTACAAAAATTAGCTGGGCATGGTGCTGCACACCTTTAGCCCCAGCTACTAGAGGGGCTGAGGCATGACTTGAACTGCGGAGGCAGAGGTTGCAGTGAGCCAAGATTGTGCCTCTGCATTCTTACCTGGACCAGAGTGAGACCCTGTCTCAAAAAAAAAAAAATTTTTTTTCCATCTATCTAACCAGTTGAAGTTTAAAAAAAAATTTTCTCTTTCTTTCTTGCTTTTTTTTTTTTTTGTTTTGTTTTGTTTTTGAGGAGACAAGGTCTTGCTTTGTTACTCAGGCTGGTCTAGCACTGGGATTAAAGCTGTGAGCCACCTCCCAGCCCCCTATTTTTAAATGGAGGAGTTGGACTATCTTATCTTTGTCATGCCTCTTAATTTATATGTTCTTTGATATTTATATATACTTTATTTTTTAGAGCAAGAAGTATTTTATTTATTTATTTTTTCTTTTTTGAGATGGAGTCTTGCTCTGTTGCTCAGGCTGGAATGCAATGGCACGATCTCGGCTCACTGCAACCTATGCCTTCTGGGTTCAAGTGATTCTCCCGCCTCAGCCTCCCAAGTAGGTGGATTACAGACACGCACCACCATGTCTGGCTAATTTTTGCATTTTTAGTAGAGATAGGGTTTCACCATGTTGGCCAGGCTGATTTTGAACTCCTGATCTCAAGTGATCTGCCTTCCCTGGCTTCCCAAAGTGCTGGGATTATAGGCATGAGCCACTGCACCTGGCTGCAAGAAGTATTTTAAATACTCCAGAAGTTTTTGCTGTAATAGTCTTCCACTGATAACATCAAAATTTAGATGTATAGATTTCTAGAAATTTCTGATTACTTGGTATTAAGATGAAGTCCCCAAATTCCCATCATCCGCCACTTGATACCGTCTGTTTAACTTTTCAGAAACCTAAGTATGGCCTCAACTTTTTCTTGGAGTAGCTCTTGGCCAACCTGAAAGAAGGAAGCCAAGACAAAAATTAATATAAGTAGAGAGTTTATTGGGCCACGCTTGAGGACTGCAACCAGGGAGCACAGATTCAGACTGCTCTGGATATGCACTCTGATCAGCAGCAGTTACAAATGGAATTGTTAAATGTAAAGAAGAAGCAGTTCTGAGTTGTTTACCAGTAATTTACATTAAAATGATGCAAGTTACTCATTGGCTGTACATTGCTAAGCTCTAGAATGTGTGTTATAGAGTTCAGTATGGCATTATTAGGTTAATTTATAATAGCCTGATAATGCTATTGTGATAATATCAAGCAGTTTCAGTAGATTAATACATAGCCTAAAAGGGGGGAAGTGGGATGTGATTGCTATCTCTTCTTAATGCCTCTTGAGGCCTGATAATTTAAAAGGACTGGAATGCCTCAGATAAATGTATTTCCTTGTTAACCTATGGATTATAAGATTAAAAGAAAAAAAGTTCTTCCTCAACTATGTGCCAACCCATCTCAGGCATCACAATGAATTGGTAGGAGTGAGGTAGGTTAGATAGGGTGATTATAGCCTCCCGTAAAGGGGAACAAACTTGCCAAATAGATGGAGAGAACAAACTGTCCGTCAATGCACATAACGTGTCCTGGGCTCCTGGTTAGAAGATTCTGCAGCAGGAGGTAAAGGAAAAGAAGGGACAATCCTGCAGCAGGAGGTAAAGGGACAATCCCCAAACTTGTGCAAGCTCAGAAACCCATGATTAGTTTCCTTGGGCTGACCTATGCTCATTATAATAGTAAAAAACATATCCTTGGGTGGAAAATTAAAATGCTAATAAAACATGTGATGTATGTACTAGCGTGTACAGTCACTGTGCATGTGGGCCTAAGAAATCACCCACAACAGGCTTAATCACAACACCCCTTCCTGTCCTTTTATGAATAATCATATAAATCTCCCATAAACGGAAGTTCCTCAGTGCCAGCCAACGCGGGCTTATGCTCAAGCAACCTGCTCTGACTCAGCTATCAGACTGTACTTGCGCTTTGCAATAAACTTCTTTACCTATTTTCACTTTGGACTCACTCTCAAATTCTTCTGTGAGGTGAAGTTGAGAACCTTAGTGGGCCCACCAGCAACAGGAGCACTGTGGGAAATTGTGAAATTTGGGAGGAACTGGACATCTGTCAGACACATCACGAGTTAGCAACTTGATTACACAGATTTGTTTTGGTGGCACCATATCATTGAAAGGTTTGTGTTTTCTGAAGTTGCAGCAATAAAAATGAACGACTATGTGAAAAATCAATGGGAAACAGGAAACGAGGGTGAAAGTGTCCCATCTGATTCTAAGGTCTGAAAGCTGAGCAGTGCCAAGCACACATCCCAGGAGTACATAGCTGTGGTCAAGAATGAAATATTATTTTTCTTTCAACTTATTAGTATTATTTTTCCAAATCGTGATTAAGTTATTAGAACATAAAAATCTATTGAGTGGTTTGGGAACTGACTACTTAAATAACCAAATTATTAGGTACTTCTTTTGGTCCAAGATGCTGTAAAAAGCAGTTACTGAGATACTGAGGGTACTGAGAACTAGAATATTTATAAACTTCTGGGGGTAGATTTTTAAGTTTTTGGGTTTTGTTTTAAAAAAACACAAGTGTATGCAACTGGGCAGTGCCTACAATTCAACAAAGCAATGGAGGCTAATGCAGCCCTGGGAAATTTGCATGTGGAAGTGAAGCTTTGCAAACCCAGGTTTGTCTTGCGCACAAATCCTTCAATAGTCCAAAGAAAGGCATACGCTGGAGGAGGTGGGGAACTGCATTCTTCATAATTAACTAGAGCTGCTTCTTCACTTTGAAGTATGTTCCCTTTTGCCTCCTTGGAAGTTTCTCTGCATTAACAATTTGTACAGATTTTAGTTACTGATGAACAACAATTGTTTCAGTGAGTTCTGATTAGCACATGAATACTACACTAGGGCCTGAGGGAATGCAAAGCAGGCACATTTGCAATTGAATACGCACTTAACATTTGAACTGGAGTTTGAAATCTTAATCAATTTCCACATCTATGGCATACTCTGCTGGAACACTTGCCCAGATGTGAGTCCCTTGGGATGTAAATATCTTGTTCTTAGAGTTTAATGCAACGTTCATTGAAGGGATGGGAATAGTGAGGAGCAAACTGGCAGGTGAAATACAGTTATGCATTGCTTAATGGGGTACATCCTGAGAAATGCATCATTAAGCAATTTTATCAGTTTGGCTAAATGGTATATAGCCTATTACACACCTATGCTGTATGGTATATCCTTTCGCTTCTGGGTTACAAATCTGTATCGAATGTTAACTGCGTTGAACACTGTAGGCAACTGGAACACAATCATAAGTATTTGTGTATCTAAAGTTATCTACACATATGTTAAATATAGTGAGCTCCAAGTTTCTCTTCAAAGAATCAGTATGTTGGTATATTCAGCTCTGTCATTCTTTGTTCTCCATTTTAAAGTTTAACTTCCTGGTTCTTTTTGCTCCCTTGCCTCTAGTTTCAGTAAACAACTTTCCAACCAGATGTAATCAGTAGTTCACATCTGTTCCCCTGGTTACCTGCTTTGACCTGAGTCACCCCTGGTCACCTGCTCTGACCTGAGTCACCTTTAGTTACCTGTTCCATAACTGTCCTTCCTGCCAGACTGCTCACCCTGCCACTCTGGCTCATACCTCTGCTCCCTTTAAAATAGCCAGTCAGAATTACCTTAGACTGTACAGTCCAACCCTAGCCAATAGGGGAAGAACATAGCAGTAGGGGATACCTGCATCAGGGATAAGAACACTTCCCCCTCCCCTGTTGATGTGTGCTCTCACCATTGCTCCATTCATGAGACACATCCTTCTGTAGAAGTAAATTGCCTTGCTGAGAAAATTTTTTGTCTGAGCACTAGTTCTTCTTTTCAACACTGAGGAATAAGCATTTGTTTCTCACAACATAGAAAAGGTACAGTAAAATATGATATAAAAGATTTTTAAGGAGGGCACGGTGGCTTATGCCTGTAAACCCAGCACTTGGAGAGGCCAAGGCAGGCAAATCACATGAGACCAGAAGTTTGAGATCAGTCTGGGCAACATGGCGAGACACTGTTTACTAAAAATAAAAAAATTAGCCAGGTGTGGTGATGCATGTCTCTAATATTAGCTACTCAAGAGATTGAGACATGAGAATTGCTTGAACTCTGGAGGCAGAAGTTCCAGTACCCAAGATTACACTTCTGCATTCCAGCCTGGGCAACAGAGCAAGACTCTTTCTCAAAAAGAAATTTTTTTTAAAAAGGTACATCTACTCAGGGCACTTACCATGAATGAAGATTGCAGGAATAGAAGTTGATCTAAATGAGTCAGTGAGTGAGCATTAAGTGAATTCTAAGATTTTACTGTACACTACTGTAGATTCAACAAACTCTGTACACTTAGGCTTCACTAAATTTATAAAAGGTATTTTTCTTTCTTCAATAATAAATTAACCTTAGCTTACTGTAAGTTTTTAACTTAATAAACATTTTATTTTTTAAAATTTATGAATTATTTGGCAATAACACTTAGCATGAAACACAAACACATTGCACCACTGTAAAAAATATTTTCCTTCTTTGTATCCTTATTCTGTAAGCTTTTTTCTATATATGAATTTTTAAAACCTTAAAAAATTTTTTTTGTTAAAAACTAGGACAAACACACACGTTAGCCTAGGCCTATGCAGGATCAAGATCACCAAAACATCACTAGGCAATAGAAACTTTTTAGCTCTGTTATAGCTGTATGGAACCACCGTCGTGTATGTGATCAATCACTGCTTGAAATGTCATGTGACACGTGACTGTATAAGAAGATCTGAACACCTTTTTCATAGGCTGCACATTTCCTCTTGTCACCTGAAGAATGACAAGGTTCATACAGTTGGAAAGAAGGGCTTTATTTCTCATAAAGGGTTGCAGCCTGCAGGGTGGCTATTCTGACATGCTGGGAAGCATAGCCTCCAGTCAGAAGCCAGAAACAGGCATTTCAAGGCAGGAGCAAAGGGAACAGGAATCTATGCTGAGCAGGGTGGCTGAATATACATAGTCAATAAGCTATGAGTGGAGTTATGAATATTTATGAAAGGAGAAACGTGCATAAACACAACGAAGCTTCACACATCTCCATAGGACCCATGTTCCAAAAATGGTTTTGTTAGCATGACTTGAGCATGGAGTTTTTGGCCCTCTGACATCAAAAAGTGAAGCAGAGGACATGAAAACTCTCACTATACATTCTTTTAGACTGAACAGAACCACTTCATGGTTGGTGGTCTCTTATCAGGAAGGAGCGCTGGTTGGGTGTTGTGTGGAAACTGCAAAAGGGAGGGGCAGTGTCAGGTGCTTGGTTGATATCAGCAGTAGAGCTTTTGAAAAGTTAGTGAGGGGCCGGGTACAGTGGCTCATGCTGTAATCTCAGAACTTTGGGAGGCCAAGGCAGGTGGATCATTAGATCAGGAGTTTGAGACCAGCCTGGCCAACATGGTGAAACCCTGTCTGGGTTCAAGTGATTCTCCCAGGTTCAAGTGATTCTCAGCCTCCCAAGTAGCTGGGACTACGTGCCTGTAATCCCAGCTACTTGGGAGATTGAGAATCACTTGAACCCGGGAGGCGGAGGTTGCAGTGAGCTGAGATCACACTACTGTACTCCAGCCTGGGCAACAGAGCAAGACTCCAGTTGGGGAAAAAAAGAAAAAGAAAAGAAAAGAAAAGTTAGTGAGGAAGAAGGTATAGCTCGTCATGTCTGACCGACTTCCTATCCTGTAATGGCTGATAACTCAGTTTTCAAGGTTTCTCTGGGATCCCCTAGGCCAAGAGGAGCTTCATTCAGTCAGTTCAGGGACTTAGAAGTTTATTTTTAGTTTACATTCTGCATTTCACTCCTTTCATTTTCTTTTTATCAAAGTAATATGTGCATATCAAGAAAACAGATACTATGGCAGAGTTTATGAAGAAAAACATGTGAAATTTCCCTCCTCTGTCTTCTCAAACCCCATTCCCATTTCTTCAAAAATATCTCATAAATAGTTTTTGAGGTCTTCTACTGGTTATCTCTATAACTGTAGACAATATGCTGATGATATACCTTCCTATTTCTTAACTAGTTCCTTTTAGAAAATAATTATTGATGTTGGGACAGAGACTTTTCCTCTACCCACTTAGGTCTGACTAGTCAAGACTCACAATAGACAGATTAACAGGGGAAGATGTATTATGTATGTGGGAGTACTCAGTAATAGTAACTCACTGAATAGTCGCAGATAAAAGTTTACACACTGACTCAACAAAAAAGAAGGAAGGGGCTAGGGCTTCAGTGGGAAAGTATGAAAGGGTCTATTGGTCTTTGTCATGCTAATGAGCAACTGAATTCACACTTCCCCCAGTCTTCTCCCAATAGGGTCAATCTTCTCCCAAGCAGGAAACTTCCTTGGCGGTGGGTGGTGGTCAATGGCAGCTGTGTTTTCTGGAGGCTGTCTTTAAGTTGAGGTAATATTTTTATCCATGGCTGCTGATTGTTCAAATGTTTCAGGTTTAAAGCAATTTTTATGCCACATTGGCAGGCTGCTAACCCCTTTATATATAACACTTGAAACTTCCTAAAATATTTCACAAACAAGAAGCTGGGCTGCTTACTGTAGACAGAAGGCTTGGGCTAGAAGTTGTGAGATAATCAATTGTCAAAGAGAAAGAAAAACATCAAAGGAGAAAACAAAAGAAAAAGATGAATAGATGAAAAAAACGATAAAATTTCTGAGTCCAGAAATTAAACACTTGGTTTACAATATTTTTAGACAGTGGAATCAGGATGGCAGTGGCAATCCAGTGGATTTTCCATTTTGCAGTTTGAATGTCTTCGGTGATGACGTCCCATATGTGATCTGCTTCGATGAGTCCTTTGAAGTTTTTACCAAGCCAGTCAGTTAAGCTTGCAGGACTTTTACAGATCCTCTGTGGAAAAGGGGCAGCTACGAGACAAGCTAGGATCCCAAATAAAGATCTGGTTAGTCAGGTGTCAGTATTTAGTGATGCCAAGTCAAGTGGGTAAGAGAATATTTGGAAATGTTAATTTGGAGGGCAGTGACCAGAAATTGAAGGAAGTCAGAAGAATGGAGAACTGGTGGGGTCTGAATAAGTGTGCAAGGGACATGGTGCAGTCCAATATACAGTTAGATAATAGAACCCTAAAAATAACAAACAGGACTAGAATCTGATAACCCATAAGAATGGGTTTTCTGTGGCAACATAAAATCTCTATACAGTCACCTCCTTCTCTGATCAGATAATTAAAGTAGTAGTATTCTTGTTTACAAAATAAGTCTGATCTCATTAAGTGTGGTCTGATTATTTATATAAGTGCAGCAAGAATAGTAATGGACTACATAGGTCTATTAAAGTTTGTTTTGTAGCAATTGTTATAAGGAATCTCACCTTAATTTTTTTTTTTTTTTTTTTTTTGAGATGGAGTCTCACCCTGACACTAAGGCTGGAGTGCAATGGTGTGATCTTAGCTCACTGCAACCTCTGCCTCCCAGGTTCAAGCAATTCTCCTGCCTCCGCCTCCCAAGTAGCTGGGATTACAGTCACGTGGCACCATACCAGGCTAATTCTTTGTATCTTTAGTAGAGACGGGGTTTCACCACGTTGGCCAGGCTGGTCTTGAATTCCTGACCTCATGATCTGCCCTCCTTGGCCTCCCAGAGTGCTGGGATTACAGGCGTGAGCCACCGCACCTGGCCTCACATTAGATTTTAAAAGCCTCTTGGGGCCATGAAGCCAAACTAGGAATTCATCAAACTTCACCTGCTGTACCTATAGATTTGGGTGAATTTCTCACTTTTTTTTTTGAGATGGAGTCTTGCTCTGTCATCTAGGCCGGAGTATGACGGCTTGATCTGAGCTCACTGCAACCTGTGCCTCCCAGGTTCCAGCAATTCTCCTGCTTCCCAAGTAGCTGGGACCACAGGTACATGCCACCACACCTGGCTAATTTTTGTATTTTTAGTAGAGACAGGGTTTCACCATGTTGGCTAGGCTGGTCTTGAACTCGTGATCTCAGGTGATTCAACTGCCTTGGCCTCCCAAAGTGCTGGGATTACAGGTGTGAGCCACGCCTCCTGGCCCCTCAGTTCTCAAGATGCTCAAAATATTATAAGCTTCTTTATTTTTATTTTTCCTTTTAATTTTCTTCTTCTTTTTTTTTTTTTTTTTTTTTTTAGACAGAATTTTGCTCTTGTTGCCCGGGCTGAAGTGCAATGGTGCAATCTCGGTTCACTGCAACCTCTGGCTTCCAGGTTCAAGTGATTCTCCTGCCTCAGCCTCCTGAGTAGCTGGGATTTCAGGCTCCAGCCACATGCCCAGGTAATTTTTATATTTTTAGTAGAGCGGGAGTTTCACCACGTTGGCCAGGCTGGTTTTGAACTCCTGACCTCAAGCCATCCACCCTCCTCGGCCTCCCAAAGTGCTGGGATTATAGGTGTGAGCCACTGCCCCGGCCTATTTTTATTTTTCATACATGAAAAACCAAGGGGCGTTTTTTGGCCTGCCAGGAAGTGGCCTTCCTTACTCACCTGGAATTCTGGGAATACCGCAAGCCATGTACCATGCTGATATTTGCCAGAGAACTTTGTGAATAGTGGCTCTATAAAGTTAACCTTAGTGCCATGAAACTGTCTGGTCATATCTGATTCTATATACATTGTGAAATGGCTCAGATCTGAATAGGAAACATTTGTCATCTGTTGCCTCTAAGGGCAGCTACTGTAAGACTTCAAAGGAACCTTGGTCTTCACAAACTTTTATCCTAACCTGAACATTTCTTTTTCTATCAGTCCCAGGTCTTTAGACAGACTCAACCAATTGTCAATCAGAAAATGTTTAAATTTACCTATATATATAGCCTGGAGGCTTCCCCCCAGCCTCTGCTTTGAGTTGTCCCTCCTTTCTGGACCAAACTAATGTATTTCTTAAATGTATTTGATGTCTCATGCCTCCCTAAAATGTATAAAATCAAGCTGCACCTCGACCACCTTGGGCACACGTTCTCAGGACCTCCTGAGGGCTGTCACAGGCCATGGTCACTTATATTTGGCTCAGAATAAATCTCTTAAAATATTTTATAGAGTTTGATACTTTTTGTTGACAATTACATCATTGTTTTCCACTATCAGGCAAAGCAGCACGAAAAATGATCATGAGTGGCAAAAAAATTAATACATTTCTAGGTATTTTATAACATGCCTAAATTGTTTGTATCAATAATGTTTTCTCATGCAAATACAACACAAGGAAGATTAAGTATCACTTCTTATTTGACAAAGATTTTCATGTAATTTAACATATCAAAAAAACTAATTGTAAGGGTTATTGCCGAGTTTAAAATGAGGAAACTGAGACCAGCCTAGGAAAATTAAATGCCAATTAAATATGCTCCTGGGCGAGGTTTTACGGTCCGGGAAAGGGGGCCCAGAGAAGTCGCTTGACTCCTCTTGGGTGGGGTTTTATAGGGAGTGAAGGCATTTTGATTGGTTGTGAAGAAACAGGAGGTGGACGGTGTAAGCTGCTATTGGTAGGTAGGCAGGATTTCTGGTGAGCGGGCTGCCCAGGGGGAGTGGGACCTGGATGGAGCAAAATGCTATTGGGCAGGTTTTGGCGGGGCTTCTTTTAAACTTTGGCGGGGTTTTCCAACGGCAGGCTAGGTGCCGGGTGCAGAGTTTAGTGTTGAGTGCTGATTCTGGTGCAGAGTGCAGAAGTGGGCATTGGGGAAGCCACGTGGTGGAGCTAGATGCTGAGTGCAGGGCTTGATGTTGAGCACAGAGTGATGACGTAGTTTCCAGGCGCGGAGAGGGATGGGCGTGTCGGAGCTCCCAGCGAGACAACCGGCCTTACACTAATCATTTTCAACATTCTTCTTTTTAAAGGTAAAAAAACAAATCCTTGAGATTTTCTGGGAGCCCCCTGAGAAATCTGTCAGTTTGAGATACAGATTTAATTTAGGATTTGGTTTTGGGAAGGCAAAATATCACAAGTTGTCAAAATGTCAAAAGGTTTGAACTGTTGTTTACATAGGATCTGAGGTCACTGTGAAATGATATCTAACCAAAGTGAAAATAAAATATTTTAAAGGCAACTATAGAAGGCAACATGACTTTTTAAAAAAAGCTTAGATTTATATTTTTTAATTCTTTTGAGACAGGGGTCTCTGTTGCCCAGGCTGGAGTGCAGTAGTGTGATTACGGCTCACTGTAACCTCAAACTCTTGGTCTCAGGTAATCCTCCCATCTAGCCCTCCCAAAGTGCTGGGATTATAGATATGAGTCACTGCACCCAGCCCCAAAGCCTAGCTTTTAAAAAGGAAAAAATTCACTTCTCTTAAATAATTGAGGAGATGATAAAGATAACATAACCAATTATTCTGATAAAACACAGAATCTGCTTCCTAGATGGATTACTTTAAAAGTAAAGAAAAATCTATTATGACCATTTATTAGAAGCAGATCAATAATTCTAAAATATATTGTCTTTTTTTTTTTTTTTTGAGACGTAGTTTCTCTCTTGTTGCCCAGGCTGGAGTGCAGCGGCACGATCACTGCAACCTCTGCCTCCTAGGTTCAAGTGATTCTCCTGCCTGAGCCTCCCGAGTAGTTGGGATTACAGGCGCCCACCAGCACGCCTGGCTAACTTTTTGTATTTTAGTAGAGACGGGATTTCATTGCGTTGGCCAGGCTGGTCACAAACTCCCAACCTCAGGTGATCCACACGCCTCAGCCTCCCAAAGTGCTGGGATTACAGGTGTGAGCCACTGCAGTCAGCCCATATTGTCATTTTTAAGAGAGAGAAAACCAAACTCTAATTTTGCATCAGTGCACTGCTGACATTAAGGCTCATTCTCATACCCTATGAGTAAATCCATATCATCTTGATCAGCTTTACCACATGAGGTAAGATACTTTCTCTTTTCCACGGACCTTTTATAGCTTCTTATATCCATTCAATTGTACACTTTTCTCTTTCTTCTAGAACAACCTTTAAATAACCACTATTAAAACCACTTTAGGAAAAAACACTCTTTTTCCCTTAACAAAAACCCTTCTTACATTCCTGGTATCCTTTGCATAACATACAAAGTTGTTTTTTGTTTTGTTTGTTTGTTTGTTTATTTGCGATGGAGTTTCCCTCTCATTGCCCAGGCTGGAATGCAATGGCATGATCTCGGCTCACTGCAACCTCTGCCTCCCAAGTAGCTGGGAGTATAGGCAGGTGCCACAATGCCCGGCTAAGTTTTATATTTTTAGTAGAGATGGGGTTTCACCATGTTGGCCAGACATGTTGGCCAGACATGTTGGCCAGGCTGGTCTTGAACTCTTGACCTCAGGTGATCCGTCCACCTAGTCCTCCCAAAGTGCTGGGATTACAGGTGTGAACCACTGGGCCCTCTCTCAAATTTGTTTCTTTTTAGCCTTATTTCTAGTAGTTTCATTTACATATAACTTTCATCTATTTGTAACCTTTATTTTGCAGAGAAAACTAGGAAGTAGACAGTTGTGAATTATTTGTCATATGCTGGCATTTTGTAGCAGATTAGCACATTTTATGAATATATCGTCTCATAATTTCTAGAAGTATATGCTTTTTATAGTAAAAAGAAAAAAAATTTCCAAGGTGGTAAAATATTAAAGACACATTTATAAAGAAACCCAGGCTAGGCATGGTGGCTCATGCCTGTAATCCCAGCATTTTGGGAGGCTGAGGTGGATGGATCACGTGAGGTCAGAAGTTCGATACCAGCCTGGCCAACATGATGAAGATGAAACCCTGTCTCTACTAAAAATACAAAAATTATCCGGGCATCATGGTGGCACATGCCTATACTCCCAGCTACTTGGGAGGCTGAGGCAGGAGAATTACTTGAACCCTGGAGGCTGATGTGGCAGTGAATCAAGGTCAGTACACTGCATTCCAGCCTGGGCAACAGAGAAAAACTGTGTCAAAAAAAAAAAAAAAAAAAAAAAAAGAGAGAGAGAGCGATCCAGATATTTTTAGTTTCTGTAAAAATAGAAAGCCAAAAGTACATAAACTTAAATTGTGTTACATACTAATAAATATTTCAGTAGTTAGTTACTTAGAAATTATTCAGATTTTTTTTTTTTTTTTTTTTGAGACGAAGTTTTGCTCTTGCTGCCCAGGCTGGAGAGCAATGGTGCAATCTCCCTCCCAGCTTAAAGTGATTCTCCTGCCACAGCCTCTCAAGTAGCTGGGATTACAGGCATGCACCACCACGCCTAGCTAATTTTGTGTTTTTAGTAGAGATGGGGTTTCTCCATGTTGGCCAGACTGATCTTGAACTCCCGACCTCAGATGATTTGTCCACTTCGGCCTCCCAAAGTGCTGGGATTACAGTCATGAGCCGCTGTGCCTGGCCTGACTAATGTGCTCTTTACTTCTGCTGATTGTCCTCTGTGTCCTTTTGCTGTCATGAACTATAACCACGTGTAGAATAGCTTTTCTGAATTCTGCAAGTTTTTCTGAAGTGTCCCTGAACTTGAGGGTGGTCTTGGGGACCCCCACCATTGATCCCTCTGCCCACGGTAGTGTACACCCCAATTATCTTAAAGAGAGAAATTAAGTTCAGACACTGTCTACCATTAGGGAGTTCGTGGTTTGGTGAGAGAGGCCGTTAGTACTCCCCAGATACCATGTGAGGCACACAGCAAGATAGACTTAAGACAGACCCACAGGGTCAGGTGACTCAGGAAAGAAAGCGAATAATCTAGCTAGGAGGGTATTTTCATGCAGGGGTGAAAGGGATAGAACTATGTTAAAACTCATAGAACCAAACAATGCAAGTTGCAGCTGGAAATAGGATCAATCGTCAGCAAAAGCCTGGATCAGAACAGTCCAATGTCTGTACTTCCCTCTGCACGACTTTTTCTTTCTTTTCCTTTTGGTCTTCCTTAAATGCTTTGCCATCTGGCTGGTTCCCTGTTCAAACAGAAAAATACCTTATCTTTTTTTACATATTGACAGAAACTCATTCACACCAAGAAGTTCTGCCTTCTAGGTATTTGCTTATAAAAGACTTTTATCTGTAACTGGGGTCTGGGAGCGCTCTGTCTCTGGTTAGAGCAACATCTGGCAATAGCAAGATAGTATTTTTAGGGAGCTGTAGATAGATTTCTCCTGGCCACTGACTCATTGTTGCAGAGGGTGGCTGGGAAAGTAAATCTGCTTTTGATTGACAGCAGAATGGAGTTAAAAGAAACAGTAGGGGACCGGGTCATTTCCTTTCCTTCTTCCTCCCCTTCCCTCCAGTTCTAACTCATCTCATTTTATTTCTTGAATCCAAGATTCTCACATGCACGGAAGTTTTCCTGTGGCAACGTCCTTCACCTTCATTTCCTCTTCTTGTGTGTGACCTTGACCTCTGGGCAGGCTACTCACAGCCCTAGGCTTGGAGTTTCTGATGTCAAGGCTTTAGAGCTCCTAGGGCACCTAGCTTGAAGGTAGTAAGCTGGAGGCATCTGATTAGAGTTCTGTCTCTCTCTCCCTCCCTCCCTCTCTCTCTCTCTCTCTCTCTCTCTCTCTCTCTCTCTCTCTCTCTCTCTCTCTCTCATGCTCTGTGTGTGTGTGTGTGTGTGTGTGTGTGTGTGTGTGTGTGTGTTTGGGGGCACTGATGGGAAGATACTGTAAAAAGATATTCTGTGGTACGTGGAGGCTCAAATAGAACACCTCTGAGTTTCTGGCTCAACTTCAGCATTCTAAGGATATTTGATTAAATGAGAGCTGGGAAATATAGGGGAGAAAGTCGACATTGATGGCAATTATAAATACTGCAGAACTAGCCAAAAAAAAAAAAAAAACCTCTAAAATTTGCTTTTCTGAGTAAGAATATTATTAATAGCAGTCATTTATGAGAATGACATTTAAGCTCATTTACCATGCAATATGGTAATAATTGTGCATACTTTTCAACGTGCCACTTCCTAGGTTCTGTTTTACTCAGTCAGTAAGTTCTACGCATGTGCTTGCTTTTCAGGATTTTATCCTTGGGAAACAGTGGTTGTCTATCAGAGCTTAAAGTAAATGAAAAAGAACAGTGCCTGGGCAGACATGATTGATGGACGTGCTACTTTGGTGCTGTTGTGACTGCGTTTTAACTATTCTGCAAATTCCACACAATCATGCATTGAGTGAGTGCTTGCTATGTGCGTGCCTGCTATGTGCTGTTCTCTCTCTTCTGCAGAGAAGTCAGGGGCAGCCAGGGACAGAGGTGAGAGAAGGTGCTTACAGCCATCGCTGAAGGGGAGTTCTCTCAGATAATGAGGACGTGGCTGTCTGGATCGCTGCTCAAGGGCAGCTGACCAGTGCCGACATGGTATTAAAGCCAGCTTCAGCATCCCACAGAGCCATGGGCAGACAGTCTGGCTCTCCTGCCCTCCTTCCTGACCTTGCTCTTCCAGGACCCCAGTGCAGCTCTGCTTTACCTTGGCTCATACCCATTTCATCCTGCTCTTTGTTTCTGTATTTGCAAACAATGAAAGGACTTTTTTTTCTTTTAATAGAATCTTGCTCTGTTTCCTGGGCTGGAGTACAGTGATGCCATCATAGCTCACTGCAGCCTGCAACTCCTGAGCTCAAGTTATCCTCCCTCCTCAGCCTCCCAAGTAGCTGAGACTACAGGCATGCGCCACTATGCCTGGCTAAGTTTTAAACATTTTTGTAGAGATGAGGTCTCCCTGTGTCGCCCTGGCTGGTCTTGAACACCTGACTTCAAGTGATCCTCCCACTTTGGCCTCCCAAAGTGCAGAGATTCTAGGTGTGAGCCACCATGCCGAGATGGGAGAATTGCTTGAAGCCAGGAGATTGAGACCAGCCTGGGCAATGTAGCAAGACCTCATCTCTATAAAAACCAAAACTGAAACTAAAACAAAAAGAAGAAAAAAACTCAGTCATTTGGTAGAAACATTAAGGCAGACTTTATTCAAGAGGGACCATGGTGATGGGCCCACTGCAGGGTGGTCGTGCAGTGATACAGACTGGACTCCCACTCCAGCAAGAACAACCAGGTCCTCACAGCAAGGGACAGGGAGAGGGTCAGTGGGTGGAAAATTACTAAGAGGAAACCTCATGGGTAAAGCGGATTTCTGGCTAAACTGACTTGATAGGATCATTGCCAAAGGAAGTTCAGGGTGATAAAATATTAAAGGTAAGGAGATACCTAGGGTGGGGGTTTTCACTAAACTGACTTAGCAGGATTCTTGCTAAAATTAGACTCCACAAGGATGGAGAGGGAAGCCAAAGTCAGGCCTAGTCAAGCAGAGACTGACGAATGTTTCGGTCAGAGGAGACCATCTTTGTCCCCTTGGGCAAACTCTTCAGACGTGACCGTTCCTCATTACTTCGGGGCAGTGCCTGGACCAAATCCTGCTACTGGACCCAATTTATAACTTTAGGACCCAAACCTCATGTTAGTCCCCTTGGGTGGCCCTAGAGGCTGGTGTTTTGGCAGAAAAATTGTTTACCAAGTTTTAATATTCTGACATTACTGGCTGGGTGCAGTGACTCATGGTTGTAATCCCAGCACTTTGTGAGGCTGAGATGGGTGGTTTAGTTGAGGCCAGGAGTTCGAGACCAGCTGGCCAACATGGTGAAATCCGTCTCTACAAACAAATACAAAAATTAGCTGGATGTGGTGGCACATGCCTGTAATCCCAGCTACGCAGGAGGCTGAGGCAGGAGAATTGCTTGAACCCAAAAGGCAGAGGTTGCAATGAGCTGAGATTGTGTCACTGCACCCCAGCCTCGGTGAAAGAGTGAGACTCTGTCTCGAAAATAAATAAATAAAATTCTGACATTAACCATATTTTGATCTTGTCTTAAGGTAACACTGCCTTAGAATCATCATAGATTCTGCACCTTTCACAAAAATGAAGTTGAGTCAAATGTTCTACTTAAAATCTCCTTTTATTTATGTATTTATTTTTGAGATAGAATCTTGCTCTGTCTCCCAGTCTGGAGTGCAGTGGCACAATCCTGGCTCACTGCAGCCTCTGCCTCCTGGGTTCAAGCAATTCTCCTGTCTCAGCACCCCGAGTAGCTGGGATTACAGGCACCCGCCACTGTGCCTGGCCAATTTTTTGTATTTTTAGTAGTGGTGGGGTTTCACCATGTTGGCCAGGCTGGTCTTGAACTCCTGACTGCAGGTGATCTGCCAGCCTCTGCCTCCCAAAGCGCTGGGATTAGAGGCGTGAGCCACCACGCCCAGCCTAAAATCTCCTTTTATATGAACAAGAAGTAGTAGCTTATTCAGATGGGAATAAGCCTTATGAAGGCATCAGCATCTGAGGGTAATCTCTAGGCCAGGCAGCAGAAACTTTGCTGAAATTATAAACAGGCCTACCTGGTTCTGTTTAAATGTGACAGAGAACCATCTTTTCTTTTTTTTTTTTTTTCTCTTTAAATTTTATCTTTTTTAAGTATACATTTTTTCTTTTTTTGAGATAGGGTCTTGCACTGCCCAGGCTGAAGTGCAGTGGCGCCATCTTGGCTCACTGCAACCTCCGCCTCCTGGGTTCAAGCGATTCATCTGCCTCAGCCTCCCAACTAGCTAAGATTACAGGCACCTGCCACCACGCCCAGCTAATTTTTTAATCTTTAGTAGAGACGGGGTTTCATCATATTGGCCAGGCTGATCTCAAACCCCTGACCTTGTGATCCGCCTGCCTCAGCCTCCCAGAATGCTGAGATTACAGGTGTGGACCACCGTGCCCGGCCCATTTCAATAGTTTTTGGGGAACAGTTGGTGTTTGGTTACATAGATAAGTTCTTTAGTGGTGATTTTAGAGATTCTGGTGCACCCATCACTGGAGCTATGTACACTGTGCCCAAAGTGTAGTATTTTATCTCTCAACCCCCTCCACCCTTTTCCTCAGTCCCCAAAGTCCATTCTGCTATTCTTATACCTTTGCATACTCATGGCTAGTTCCCACTTATAAATGAAAACATACATACAATGTTTGATTTTCCATTTCTGAGTTACTTCACTTAGAATAATCGTCTTCAATTCCATCCAGATTGCTGCGAATGTCATTATTTTTATGGCTGAGTAGTATTCCATGGTGTATATATACCACACTTTTCTTTATCTACTAATTGATTCATGAACATCTGGGCTGCTTCCGTATTTTTGCAATTTGCAAACTGTGCTGCTGTAAGCATGTATGCATGAGTGTGTTTTTCATGTAATGACATCTTTTCCTCTGGGTAGATGCCCAGTAGTGGTATTGCTGGATCAAATGATAAATCTACTTTTAGTTCTTTAAGGAATCTCCACACTGTTTTCCATAGTGATTGTACTAGTTTACATTCCCACCAGCAGTGTAGAAGTGTTCCCTGATAACCACATCCATGTCAATATTCTATTATTTTTGATTTTTAAATTATCATCATTTGAGGCTTTGTCTCAAGATTTAGAGCTCCTTATATTAGTTCTTGTAGTGCTGGCTTGGTAGTGGCAAATTCTCTCAGCATTTACTTGTCTGAAAAAAGCTTTATCTTTCCTTCATTTATGAAGCTTAGTTTCACTGGATACAAAATTCTTGGCTGATAATTGTTTTGTTGAAGGGGGCTAAAGATACAATCCCAATCCCTTCTAGCTCATAGGGTTTCTGCTGAGAAATCTGCTGTTAATCTGATAGATTTTCCTTTATAGGTTATCTAATGCTTTTGCTTCACAGCTCTTCAGATTCTTTCCTTTGTCTTGACTTTAGACAACCTGATGATTATGTGCCTAGGTCATGATACTTTTGCAATGGATTTCCCAGGTGTTCTATGAGCTTCTTGTATTTGGATGTCTAGATCACTAGCAAGGCCAGGAAAGTTTTCCTGAATTATGCTCTCAAATAAGTTTTCCAAACTTTTAGATTTCTCTTCTTCCACAGGAACAGAAATTATTCTTAGGTTTGGTCATCTAATATAATCCCAAACTTCTTGGAGGCGTTGTTCATTTTTTAAAATTCTTTTTTCTTTGTCTTTGTTGGATTGGGATAATTCTAAAGCTTTGTCTTTGAGCTGTAAAGTTCTTTCTTCTACCTGTTCAATTCTATTTTGCATTTCCCTGAGTGTGTTTTTCATTTTCAGAAGGTTTTATTGCTTTTTATTTATGATATTGATTTCTCTGGTGATGTTTTTGTGCATATCTTGCACTATTTTCTTATTTTTTTAAAGTTGTTTTTCACCTTTCTCTGATACCTCATTGAGTAGCTTAATAAGTCACAGACTAAAAGAAAATATTTACAAAACATGTGTCTCTTAAAGGGCTTATATCCAAAATATACAAAAACCTCTTAAAACTCAGTGATAAGAAAAACCCAACTGAAAAATGAGAAAACTATCTGAACAAACATCTCACCAAAGAAGACATACAGATGGCAAATAAGCATATAAAAATATGCTGAATATCATATGTCATTAGGGAGTTTCAAATTAAAATGAACAATGAGACACCACTATATACCTATTAGAATGGCTCAAATCCAAAACACTGACAACACTAAATGCTGACAAGGATGTGGAGCAACAGGAACTCTCCTTCATTGCTGATGGGAATGCAAAATGGTACAGCCACTTTGGAAGATAGGCTGGCAGCTTCTTACAAAATAAAGCAAAACAAAATAAAACAAAACATTCTCTTAATAATACAATTCAGCAATCATGCCCCATGGTATTTACCCAAATGAATTGAGATTGCCAAAACTTGGAAGCAACCAAGATGTTTCATGGATGAATGGCTAAAAAACTGTGGTACATCCATACAATGGAATATTTCTCAATGATAAAAATAAATAAGCTGTCAAGGCACAAAAAGACATGGAGGAATTTTAAGTACGTATTTCTAAGTGAAAAAACCCTATCTGGAAAATCTACGTAGTGTACTATTCTAACTATGTGACATTTTGGAAAAGGCAAACTTCTGGAGACAGTAAAAAATCAGTGCTTGCCACTGGCATTGGGGAAGAAAAGAAGGAAAGAAGAATACGTGGAGCACAGGGGACTTTTAGGGCAGTGAAACTGTTCTGTGTAACACTGTAATGGTGGATACATGTCATTAGTATATTTGTCAAAACCCGTAGAATGTATAACATAAAGTGAACTCTAATGTAAACTATGGACTTTAGTTAATAATAACCTGTCAATATTGGCACATCAATTGTAGCACATGTACCTCACTAATGCAAGATGTTAATAATAGGGGAAACTTTTTAAAAAACAAGCAGACTCAAGCTATATAGATAACATAGCAAAGCAAAGTGCAGAACGGTGCATGCCCCACTTTCACTTTATATATAAATGTATGTTGTTTCTTGTCTATTTTAAAATGACCTCTGGAAGCTGCCTCCTGGATAAGTAGGTGACTGAGATAGAAGCTAGAAAAACTCAGAAGTAAGAAAACAAACAACCAGAGGATCATGGGGGATGGGAGATAGAAAAAGATTGCAGCTCCCACTCGGACGGATGGAGCAGAATGTGGAGTCTTGCATCATGAATTTTTGTTACAGAACTACTGTAGGAATAAACCAGGAATGCCAAGAGAACCCACAGACCCTCCGAAGGAAGCAGATTGCTCCTGCAGGACCCAGGAGACACACCAAATACTGTAAGTGCCCAAACTGTGGAAGTGGGAAAGGGGGATTGTTCACCCCTGAACACACACCTTCACTGGGAAACCTGAAGGTCTAGATCATGGGAGAAGATTCTGACCTTTCCAGGAGCTGAGTCAGTTTAGAGAGCTGAGCAAAATACAGGGGTAAAGGAAGCTGTGGGAAAGGCCCCATGGTCTCTGGATCCCCAAGGAAGCCATTTCTGCCTTGCCTCACAGGGGTCATTGGGGAGGGCTGCCAGAAGTACTGTGAAAAGGACACAGGGAGAAGTAAACCACCAGCTGAACTATACAACAATTCCAAATCAAGTAAGTCTCCTGGCCAGAACTCGGGGGAGGGCATGAATCTGGTGTGCAGACTCCACAGACAGGGAAGCACGAAAGCCCTACTTGCTTTCACAGCTGGGAGGCTGCTAGCCTGGGGCAAGTTCTCAGCCCTGCTCACCCACTGCCTGGAAACAGACTGGGTGAGAGGGTATGTGGTAGTGAGACCAGCCTTTTGGGTTGCATGGGAGATGGGTGAGGCCTGCAACTCCTGGCTTTCCCCCACTTTCCTGACAACCTGCATGACACAACAGAGGCAACTACAATCATCTTGGGAATATAACTCCATTGACCTGGGAAACACACCCCTAGCTCCCACAGCAGCTGCAGCAAGACCCATCCAAAGAGAGCCTGAGCTCAGACATGCCTAGTCCTGCCCCTACCTGATGGTCCTTCCTTTCCCACCCTTCAGCTACTGCTGAAGAAAAAGGGCATATACTCTTGGGAGTTCTGGGATCCCACTCACCACCTGATTCTCCCCATATAACCGCAGCTGATGCTCTCTTGAAAGTACCACCTCCCAGCAGGAGGCCAATCAGCATAAAAATAGTGTATTAAACAAACAAAACTACAGAACTTGTAGAATTCTTCTTACCCACCAGCTACCTCCACTGGAGCAGGTACTGGTATCCATGGCTGAGAGACCCACAGATGGTTCCCATCACAGGACTCTGTGCAGACAACCCCCAGTACTAGCCCAGAGCCTATAGACCCGCTGGGTGGCCAGATCCAGAAGAAAGATAGCAATTACTACAGCTCAGCTTTCAGGAAGCCACATCCCTAGGAAAAGTGGGAGAGTACTACATTAAGGGAACATCCAGTAGGACAAAAGAATCTGAACAACAGCCTTGAGCCCTATACTTTCCCTCTGACAGAGCTTACCCAAATGAGAAGGAACCAGAAAACCAACTCTGGAAATATGACAAAATGAGGTTCTTTAACAGCCCCCCAAAATCACACTAGTTCACCAAAAATGAATCCAAACCAAGAAAGAAATCCCTAATCTACCTGAAAAAGAATTCAGAAGGTCAGTTATTAAGCTAATCAAGGAGGAATCAGAGACAGGCAAAGCCTAATTTAAGGAAATAAAAAAAAAAATACAAGAAATGGGGACACAGCGGCACTGGGGTTTGGCTCATCCCAATTCACAGATGTTGCTGTCTACCTGGTCTCTCCTGCTGCTATTTGCTACAATTTCTCCTGACACCAGGCTGAGTGACCTTGTTTCCAGATGGAAAGAGAGGAAGGAGGCCCCTGGACTATACAAACGTTCCAAGAAATGGAGGCGGCAGTAGCACCACATCGGGGCTCATGGGCTGGGCTGGTGATGCCTGCTGTTGAACTCCTTAGACACACACGCAGTTCTTCAGCAGCTACTCCACGTATACTACACCTGTAGAATGCATCACCGACGCATCTCAGTTTTATGGGCTGGTAGTATTGTAGTACTAAGGACCACGTCTTCAGTATTTTAATTCTGCCTTCACTGGTGGTCAGGATGCATGGACAGGTGATGGCAAGCACTCAAGTCCCAGTGCTGTGACCGTCGAACCACATTTGGTCCTTTATACACCTTTATGCAGAGGTAGCTTAGTCACTTAAAAAAGGGGTCAGAGACTTCTTTTTTTTCTTTCTTGTTTTTTTTTTTGTTTGTTTTTTGCTTTTTTGTTGTTTTGTTTTGTTTTGAGACAAGGTATTACTCTGTTACCCACGCTGGGTGGGTGACACAGTCACAGCTCACAGCAGCCTCGATCTCCCAGGCTCAAGCAATCCTCCTGCCTCAGCCTCCTGAGTAGCTGAGACCACAGATGCATGTCACATGCCTGGCTAATTTTTTATTTTTATTTTTAGCAGAAACTGTGTTTCAGCATGTTGGCCAAGCTGGTCTGGAACTCCTGACCTCAAGGGATTTGCCCGCCTTCGCCTCCCAAAGTGCTGGAATTACAGGTGTGAAGGTGTGAGCCACCATGGCCAGCCAAGGCTTCTTTATGAGGATTGTTTTTATCTGTAATAAGTTCCTCCCCCTGCCCTCCCCACCAAGAACTATTGTTTTACCTTTTCTCTGGCCAGGAGTATCTTGGAACGCAGAGATTTGGGCTGCAGTAACTTGAGATGTGTGTGTCTGGGGCTTTGGGCAAGAACATCTCATGATGTGGGTTGGGGCTTTGCATGTGCTTGCCGCACAGCCAAGTAACACTACTGGCAGAGGATGGGCAAATGTGTCTCATCTTTCCCCTTGTGATGTCAACAAGTCCCCACTTAAAGTGCATGTAAACTGCTCTATTTGTGCTCTGAAAGACCGCATTTCCAAAAATGAGCTTGTGGAAGCTTGAATGTAATGATTCATTCAAGACTTTTAGGAATGTTTCTCCTGTTGATCAGAAGGAACAGAGCTTATAATTTTTATATTACAGTCAGATGTGACCTGGGGCCTGTACATTATGGCAGGTTTAAGGTAGAAAAGGAAATGCAATGTTTTTTGAAATAGCTTGCCACTTGCATTAAATTAGGTATACTTCTGGCATTGGGAAGGATGGTGATTGTTGGTTCAACTTGGCTGGAGAGACCATGGTGAACTTCATCTCCTGATAGAAATGGCTTTAGTTTGAGTTGAGAGCAGAGAACATACCAAACAACATCATTCATTTCCAGATGAGACAATAAAGCCTTCGAGGAGTAAAGTGCCCTTCCCAAGGTCACACAGAATGGACAGAGATCAGAACTCAACCTTTTGGCACCAACACCAGGGCCATGTCCACTTCAGCATCCCCTATCTCCATATGCGTGTTCTTTTCTTTAGTTCCAAGAATAAAATTGATATCCAAGGAGAGGTCACCCTTGATTCAGGTTTGCCTGCATGTAAGTACCTTCTTCCCCATCTCCCAGATGGGACGCGGTGCTTGGATGGAAGAAGGTGGCACTCTGTGGTGCTTTGGTGGTATCTCTCTCTAGGTCCCCTTGCTCTCCTGACTCTCCTGGTTGCTCTTGTATGGATTCATGTGTTGCTTTCTGATCTCACACATAGGTTCCTGGTTTTCTCCATACTTGTCATATTTTCTATTCCTTTGGGTGGTTTCATACTTTCCAAGAGCTCGTCACCTATTACCTTAATTCATTTTGCATGGCTGTAAAGAAATACTGAGGCCAGATGATTTATAAAGAAAAGAAGCAGTATGTAGACAATATAGTGAAAGCTTGTCTCTGCAAAAATAAAAATAGACAGGCATTTATAAAAAGGCAATATATGGACAATATAGTGAAAGCTCATCTCTATAAAAATAAAAACAACCCAGGCATGATGGTGCACACCTATAATCCCAGCTACTTGGGAGGCTGAGGCAGGAGGATCGCTTGAGCCTGGGAGGCAGAAATTGAACTGAGCTGTGATCCCACCACTACACTCCAACACTCCAGCCTTGGCAATAAAGTGAGACTCTGTCTCAAAAGTAGATACATTTTAAAAAATAATAAAAGAGGTTGATCTGTGTCATGCTTCTGCAGGCTGTGCAGAAGCATGGCACCAGCATCTGCTTCTGGTGAGGCTTCAAAAAGCTTCTAATCTTGGCAGAAGGAGAAGAGGGAGCAGGCATGGCACACGGTAGGAAAGAGAGTGAGAGAGAGGGGAGCAGGAAGAAAAGGTGCCAGGTTTTGCCCTACAGTGAGTTCTCACGGGGACTCACAGAGCGAGAACTCACTCATTATCTCAAGGATGTCACTGAGCCATGCATGAGGGATCCACACCCATGACCCAAACACCCCCCAGTAGGCCACACCTCCAACACTGGGGATCACATTTCAACATGAGATTCGGAGGAGACAGACATTCAAACTTTATCATCTACTTATGCCCTAATGATGCCCAAACTAATATCTCCAATTAAAGCTTCTTTTCTGGGCTTCAGAAGCCTGTGGAGCATCCAAGTCCGTCCTCCAGTATGTGGGGGACAGAGCTGCGTCTACATCACTTCCCTTTACAGAATCCTTTTCTGGTGCTTTCACACCTGCAGGAGCATCTCATCTGGCACATAAGGGCTTCCAGGACCGGGCATCAGTCTAATTTTCTAGCATTACCTCTTTACAGTCCTCACCTCTCACTATGTCCCATAGTAACACCTGATAGCCATCATCCCCTTCCATACCTGTGTGCCACACCTGGTATACGTTGGAATTCTCAACTGTTTCTGCACTGATTATGTTGAGATACAGATGTCACTACTATCCATGACTTTTTTTTTTTTTTAGATGGAGTCTTGCTCTGTCACTCAGGCTGAAGTGCAGTGGCATGATCTAGGCTCGCAGCAACATCTGCCTCCCGGGTTCAAGCGATTCTCCTGCTTCAGCCTCCTGAGTAGCTGAGATTACAGGTGTCCACCACCATACCTGGCTAATTTTTGTATTTTTAGTAGAGACGGAATTTCACCACGTTGGCCAGGCTGATCTCAAACTCCTGACCTTATGTGATCCACTTGCCTCGGCCTCCCAAAGTGCTGGGATTTATAGGAGTGAGCCACCGTGCCCAGCCCATGACATTTTTTAAGAAAAAATATTCTCATAAGAAAAAGCATGTTCCTTTGTATGGGATTCCCCATGTGTGTTCCTACAGAGTGCCATGTACCGGAATCTTGGAGCAGGACAATGTGGAGTTTGAGGAAGCCCCCAGTCACGTTGTTTGTAACAGCCTCCCTCAGGAGGGGATTTTTCTCTGTCACTTAAAATAGCTGCTTAGGGTGGATATGACCCCCACCCTTCCGCCATGTGGAACAGTGGCATTCATTGTTCCTGGTGGATTTCTGCTCCTGTAGACAAAATCATCTCTCTCTGTCGCCACTGAGACACATTCGTTTTGAAGCCTGGAGGTTTCCCTTGCTTCATTGATGAGGAACTAATAAAGCATGGCCTGTTCCTTGGGGGACAGCCCTCTTAATGGCAGGATTCTGATATCACTTTTGCACACATATTAAATTGCAGCCCACAAGCCAGATCTTCTACTCTTCGCAAACTTAGTGGAAAGCAAGGGAGGCAGGCAGCAGTAACAGGTAAATGATGACCAAGAGTCATTGTGTGCCTGGAGTTATTAAATGTTTTTCTGGGGCAGTCTCAGAAAAATGCTCCTGGGCCTTATCTTAGAATAATAGATTTTGAATCAGAAAGGACCTTAAAGGTTATCAGAATTTAGAGGTAATCTGCTATCCAGGGTAGAAATCCCGTCTGTAGGGACTGTGATAAATGGTTGTATCCAGCCATAAAAATAAGTAAATAAATAAATAAAATTTCCAGTGACTGGGGAGTTCATTGCAGCTCGAGGCAGCCATTCGTTGTTAGCAAATAGAAAGCCTCTGTTAGCAAGTAGCCACTTCATAGTTGACTCAAAGTATAATGTTTCTAGAATAAACTTCTGGATGGGACTCAAAATAATTCTCACCATACTCATTTCTTGTGACTATACACAGACAAAGCTAGATAATTCAATTGGAAAGACTGTGGAAATGGGGGCTCTGAATCACGTGTTCAGATGCTCTGGATGTGGCGAGTACCAATGGCAAGCATTTGTTCCATTATGAGACTAAATGCCACAGCCATCATGCCCAGTCACTGTGGCGGGAGGCCACCAGGAGGGTGGTTATTCCCATTACAGTTGATAGAAATGGCAGATTGAAAAAAAGAAGCACAATGACAAAAAAAGGTAAAACCCTGAGGTGAGCTTGTTTTATAAATCACCGCGGCACTTATACTTGATTCATTTATAATTGTAGGGTATATTTAGTCATTAATTCTTGACGTGTGGATGAATTCTCAGATCTCTCATGAAGACTGACATCTGCCCAGACATCTGGGTTCTACATATTGGAAGCAAATCACTGTGTTTGACTTTTTGGTTTAAAAATTGGGTGATTTGTCCCTGGGGACATTTACTTGTTGTGAATAACCAATATAGACACAAAAATGTGAATCTCATAATTTTTGCTTTATAAAATTTTTCTTTTTTTAATCATTTACAATTTTTCAGCCATTAAAAATGGAAAAACAGAAAACTACTCTTAGTTCAAAGGCCATGTAAAAACAGGCAGCTGCCATCAAATTAGAACTCAGGATTAAGAAACTCATTCAAAACCACACAACTACATGGAAACTGAACAACCTGCTCCTGAATGACTACTGAATAAATAACAAAATTAAGGCAGAAATAAATTAGTTATTTGAAACCATGAGAACAAAGACACAATGTACTGGAATCTCTGGGACACAGCTAGAGCAGTGTCTAGAGGGAAATTTATAGCACTAAATGCACACAGAAGAAAGCGGGAAAGATCTAAAATTGACACTCCAACATCACAATTAAAAGAAGTAGAGAAGCAAGAACAAACAAATTCAAAAGCTAGCAGAAGACAAGAAATAACTAAAATCAGAGCAGAACTGAAGGAGATAGAGACACAAAAAACCCTACAAAAATCAATAAGTCCAGGAGCTGGTTTTTTGAAAACGATTATAAATTATTCTACTATAAAGACACATGCACATGTTTATTTCTTGCAACACTGTTCACAATAGCAAAGACTTAAAACCAACCCAAATGCTCAATGATAGACTGGATAAAGAAATGTGGCACATATACACCGTGGAATACTATGCAGCCATAAAAAGGGATGAGTTTATGTCCTCCGCAGGGACATGGATGAATGTCACACATTCATCCTTAGCAAACTAATACAGGAACAGAAAACCAAACACCGCATGCTCTCACTCATAAGTGGGAGTTGAACAATGAGAACATATGGACACAGGGAACATCACACACTGGGGCCTGTTGGGGAGTCGGGGGGCTAGGGGAAGGAAACCATCATCTTCAGCAAACTAACACAGGAACAGAAAACCAAACACCACATGCTCTCACTCATAAGTGGGAGTTGAACAATAAGAACATATCACACACTGGAGCCTGTTGGGGGTTAAGGGGGCTAGGGGAAGAATAGCATTAGAAATACCTAATATAGATGGTGGATTGATGGGTGCAGTAAACCATCATGGCACGTGTATACCTATGTAACAAACCTGTGTGTTCTGTGCATGTATCCCACAACTTAAAGTATAATAAAAACAAAAAAACAAAAACAAAATAGGCAGTTGGCTGGATTTCGCTTACAGGCCAATTGTCCAACTAAGGCAATTCAGCTCACTGCCTTCTCTCATCCCAAACCTCTAGTGACTTCCTTTTCTTACCTAAGGTGATTTTGATGTTCTCCTGGAAAGATCTGTGGGCAAGGAAGGATATTCAATAGAATTAGTCTTTGGCTCCATACACATTCAGGGAAGTCCCTTGGCTCAGCTTCAAGGTCAGGATGAGTCAATGTCTAATCAATAGCAGATCAGGAGAGTAGACGGTCCTCTCAGACTGAAACTGGAAGAATGTAAAACCTCAAATGCACATGAGATGGTCATAAACTTCAACAGCTTCTCCACCACAGATCTAAAACTTCCTCTTTTGCCTTCCTCTAGGGATGCCTCTGAGGAATGCCTTCCCGCAAATTACCTCTTGTGATTAAAAGGAGAAGCTTTTAAGGGAATGCTGGGAAGAGAAGGAAAGGAACATTAAACAGATCTTTGGAGACAGTTAGGCATTTTCACAAGAGATTTTTAGAGATACATCACTTAGTCTTTTACATTTGCTATTTTCATATAGTATCAGCAAAGTTTTCCTAGCTTGAAAACTTGAGCAAGTGAGCTGGAAGCTTAGATATCCTAGATACTGCGGCTGCCAGTGATGCATGTAAAAGATCTGAGGACAGCCAGGAAGTTGCCTGATGGATTGGAAATGAAACCAGGTTCTTCCTATGAAACGACGCTTTTCTTTAGGGAGGAAATTGCCCTGGCTTCATCAACAACCTTCTCATTTGGTTTGGCCAATTCTAGACAGGTGTGGGCTCAAATGAAGTTTTTGGGTAAAAGAACTGAAACAGAAAATAAAACTCACTCACAGCTTATGCTACATCAAAGGTTGGCTTCTGCCCTGATATTCTTCCAAAAATCTGTTATTTGGCTTTGACTGGGACCTTTGGAAAGTCAAAGAGCCTCATGCTGACTGCAGTGTCATTTCTGCCATCTCTGGACTTGTGTGCAGTCAGCGACTGTGAGATCACACAGACTGACAACACACTGAATGCTATCCATATTCATGTGGCATGTGACTTCAATTTATTATTAATGTGTGAGCATTCACTTTCACAAAAAGCACTACAGATGTAACCTGGAGTAAAAAAATCTCTTTATGTCCTTTATATGTTGACATTGTATTCTATCAGTCAAATGCTACAATAATTCATATTTATGGAAAGCTGTTCATCATTTATGAAAAGTAGGAAAATTATCAAGAATTTCCAAACTTTTAAATAAAGAAATAGATTGATCATTTTACACATTTAACGGATAGTATGTTAGATGGATAACTATGAAGGATGCTTACATACTTTTTGAGGTAACCAATGCTTATAAGCATTTAAATAATTATACCACACAGAATCATAGCTATGATATTATACGATATTCCAATCTTTATATAATTGATTGCTGTCATTCACGACATTTAAGATTCTTGAAAAACTCTATTAATGTTTGTCACTTAATTTCACTGAGGCCATAAATTCTTTTTTTTTTTTTTTTTTTGAGATGGAGTTTCACTCTTGTGCAAGCTAGACTGCAATGGTACAGTCTCACATCACCACAACCTCCGCCTCCCAGGTTCAAGCTATTCTCCTGCCTCAGCCTCCCGAGTAGCTGGGATTACAGGCATGAGCCACCACACCTGACTAATTTTGTATTTTCAGTAGAGACAGGGTTTCTCCATGTTGGTCAGGCTGGTCTCGAACTCCCAACCTCAGGTGATCTGCCTGCTTCAGCCTCCTAAAGTGCTGGGATTACAGGTGTGAGCCTCTGTGCCCAGCTAAGACCACGAATTCTTTTAAGACAAAATACTCTTTGGGATTCTTTCACGTTTTGTGAAGGAGAAGCCAGAGAAGATTCTCATCTCTGTAAGCTTTGTAAACCCGAAGCTTCATGAAATGAAAACTCTAAAGCCATGTACTATGATTCTTATGATAGATTATTTTTGACCCAAACATAATACAAAGTGTAAAAAGCATTTAGAAATATCTGGCTTCTTCCTTCACCAGCCTTGATTGAAACTGAACATTGATTTACAAACTATTATTGTTTCTGCAGCATAATATTAAACTTTTAAGAGTTACTACTAAAATGTCTAATGATAAGAATGTAATAATTAATTTTTTGAATAATATTCCAGGTCAACTCTGTATCTCATAAGTTCATTCATTTATAATAAATATTGTTGCAAGTGCAATTGGTTGGGCCAGCCTTGCAGTCAGTAAAAGAATTTACCAGAAGTCATGGGTAAAGAAAGGCAGATTTCTAAGAGAAAGTATAAAGGTATGTTGCCCCGAGTGTAATGGGCAGCACAGCAGAGAAGGGGTGGTCTGCATAGAGGAAGAAGCTGGAACAAAGTTGTTGTTATTTTTTGTGATGGAGTCTCACTCTATCACCCAGGCTGGAGTGCAGTGGTGCAATCTTGGCTCACTGCAACCTCTGCTGCCCAGGTTCAAGCAATTCTCCTGCCTCAGCCTGCTGAGTAGCTGGGATTACAGGTGCCTGCCACTGTGCCCAGCTGATTTTTGTATTTTTAGTAGAGACAGGGTTTCACCGTCTTGGCTAGGCGGGTCTTGAACTTCTAACATTGTGATACACCCACCTTGGTCTCCCAAAGTGTTGAGATTACAGGCATGAGCCGCCACACCTGGCCTGGAGTGAAGTTTTATAGGGTCATGCTGGAGAAGCTACATGCAGATAAGGCTATGCTGCTGGGCTACATGAATAGCAGGGTATTTGGGAACAGGATGTTGTGCCAGGGAGTGGTTTGTGGTTAGCCATCTCTGAGAACAATTGTTCATTCCCACCCTGGGGTTCCTTCCTTTTTGTTGCTACCTTATCTTATCAGGATTCCACAAATACCTCATGTGATTAACGAATACAGTACATGATAGGGCATAGCATTAGTGGTTCATCTTTGTGATCTCGTGGCTGGCTGGGAGCTGCGGCTTGCTGCTGCTACCTAGTGTCATGAGATTATCTTACAGCATATTGCTAACCCAGGAAAAGATCAAAATTCAAAGTATAGCAGGGTGTGGTGGCTCACGTCTGTTATCCCAACACTTTGGAAGGCCAAGGCAGGTAGATTGCTTGAGCTCAGGAGCTGGAGACCAGCCTGGGAAATGTGGCAAAACCTCATCTTTATAAAAAAACACAAAATTAGCCAGGTGTTGTGGCATGGGCTTGTAGTCTCAGCTGCTTGGGAGGCTGAGGAGGGAAGATCCCTGGATCCCAGAAGGCAGAGGTTGCAGTGAGCCAAGATCATGCCACTGTACCCCAGCCTGGGCAACAGAGCCAGACCCTGTCTCAAAAAAAAAAAAAATTTTGAAAGTATAATTTCTATTGAATGAGTATTGTTTTCATATTATCGTAAAGTCAAAAAATCATGTCAAACCATTGTAAGAGGCCATCTGCATTTCATATGTTCAAACTACAAGTAGAACACTCCTCACTTCCTTCCTGTATTCTCTTTTTCACAAATATGGTCTTCTCTCCCTACTGCCTCTCTAATCTTGCTTTAATTAGTCTTTTGATGATAACAAAAGAATGCCAATCCCTTTTCACCTAAATTTAATTTTCACCCATAAATGAGCATTTATTCGTTTACTGGTTGGCTTGATTGCATCTTCAATTTAGTTGTCAATAAACATATAAGGGAATATATATATATAAGATATGTATATATATATATATATGAGATATATATATATATATATGAGATATATATATCTGAATATCTGAGAAGTCACATGTGAAAAACACAGAGGCTATTGAAAAATTCTATGGACACAAAGTTCTCCCTTAGGAGTCTGCGTATGTGGCTAACACTATCTTTTGGCTTTTATTTTTGTAGAGAAACGTGAAGTCAAGAGGTTTTCCTCAGTTTACATAACATTTTTAAAAATGCTTGTTTTTTTTTCCTAGACTGAAATCTTTTCACACCTTTTGTTTATCTAATATTTGCATAAAAATTACAAATATCTATCTTTTATATAAACTCTCTTTTCACTAATCAATCCTTGTTGTGAAAACTTTCATCTGGTCATTGTCCTTGCCTGGGTTTTCTAGAAAACAGAGCCTGAGATAAAGCTTATATGCTAAAGCCTCATGGAAAGTATGGCCCCAGGAAGGCAAGACTGAGGGTGAGTCAAGAAGAGAGAGAAAGCAAATGTAAACTGGTGAGTGACGGAACTGGCTGTACCTTCTCATTCCTTGGTTATGAGTGCGTCTTCCCGAGGTGCCACGGGACCACTGCACCTTGGAACCATCATTGGGTGCAAAATGAGAGAGAAATTGATCTGTTGCTCCTTACAGTCTCTTGTCTTTCATTGCTCAGAGTTCCTCTGTAGGGTGTTAACTTTCTCTCCTTTCCAGGTCCTGATATGCTGCCTTTTCCAGCAGCCACTAGGGAAACCACATCCTGTTCCCTGAAGCAGGGTGTGCCATTGGGGTTCAGGAGCGCAGGAAGGAGGATCAGGGCCTCTGGGGTCAGATGGGATCCAGCCTGGCTCCTGAGAGCTGCCTGGCTTCAGTCACAGTGGCCTGTGAAGGCCTGGCCTGCTCTTACCGATGGAGGAATGGTGCTCGCCCCGTGGGACCTGGGGCAGTGGTGGGGTCAGGAGATGAGGCATGCAAGCCAAGGCTCTCCACTGAGCAAGTGGCCAAGCGCTCTGGGGGCCGGAGGCACCAGACAAATCCAAGAAGGAGCAGGGTCTGTAGCCAGCACATTTGTGAGCTCATGCTGCGCAGTTAGAATTTCCTTCCCTTTCCTCTAGATTCACAATCTCAGGTTTCATTTTAGAAGAAGTTCTTGGTTCTTTGTATTTAAATTTTGGGGTGTTCTTTAGGTTTGTTTTACAAGTAACTATTTCAGTGCCTTTCCCAATGGCATTTCTGCTCTTCACTGCCTACATTTAATGCTGAGCTTGCATTTTTCACTTCCTTGAAATCCTCACCCCACTGAGATAATTCTTGTCCTTTTGCCACAGTCTGTTCTTTCCCTCCTGTGAACACTAAATTAATTTTCTAAAGATTTTCATTCAGTTGAAATAGCAAATGATTTTAGAGGGTTTTAAAAGAATCGTCAGTTCTATTTTCCTTGATTTCAGCATTTTTCCCCCTTACATATCTTCCTGGTATTTTTCATCTTTTTCACTCTAACAAGAGGGAAAAAGATCCTGATGAGCTTTGTGGATTGCTGTTGGCCCCACCCTCTGTCTGTAATAGGCACTGGTTAAACTATATTTTGGGCATCAGAGTTCACAGTGTTTGCAGGCTTTCCTTCAGTGTTCCTCCCCTAGACTGAGAGGGAATTTCTACTATTTCCATGGCCCAGCGCTCACACACACTCCCTGCCACACACGCAGACACTCCGTTTCTGAGCATGCATGACCCAGGTGGGGCTTAGGTCTCTACCTCCTCCTTTAATGCTTTCTTCATATTTCCCAGCATATCCACTCTCAAGGGTCTCTTCCTACTGATGTGCTTTCTGGATGCTGTAGCCCTTGATTGGATATAGAAAGAGGTAATGTATGCATCAGAAAAGCTTGGTGCAATAAATACAGAGCTACCTGGTTGTGTGGTGTTTTTCTAGACAGGGGCCAGATGATGGGATAGAGATGAGGAATCCAACCACCTTCTTTAAGGAAAATAAGATTGCTCTGTGACTGTCAACATCGCATGGATAGAGTGTTTTTCAGTTCAGTTTCACCTGCTTAATAGTTAGTGGCAATTTGTACCAGACTGTGGGAATAGATTTGCCGTCAGTTCTAGTGTTCAGTGTTCTTTTAAGTTTTCATCTTTCTCTGTATCTTTGTGGGCATTTCGAGAGGGGCTACATCAGAGGCTGCTGGTCCCAAGGCACTTTAGGGTGGACTTTCATTGTGCCCCCACCAACACCCCCACATTCGAGCCCCCTCCTCCTTAGACACCTCCTTGCTCTTAGCAAACCCACTACTAACAAGAGTAGTAGAAAATGGCAGGATATTCAGAATTTGAGACTGCACAGGAAATAAGAGGGGTGCACTGGTAGTTTTCCTGGCCACTCCAGCTCTCCCTTGATTCCTAGGCTCCTGGCAATCTGTGCTATGCAACTGTGCAAGCAGTTACCAAGGGCGTGGTCCCGTGCATGGGTTGGATCTCTTCCACTAGACTGTCAGCTTTGACAGGGAAGGGGTCGTGCCTTCTTCATTGTTCTGTCTTGTTTATATGAACAGATATGTAGTAGACGGTGTCCTTTTGTGATAGCTGCAATGGGTGTGGCATTTCCGAGCCACATCTAGAAGTCATCTTGACACCCACATTTGCTCCAAAGCATTTAATATTGTCATACCAGTAAACTCTTTTTCTGGGGGGGGGGCACAAGTGTGTAAGACAAGTTCAACTACCTGTCTATGTGTTCCTCTATATGACCTTTTTTATTTTCCTGATCTCTGAAAAAGAAACTCATATATGAACTCTACTGAACGCATCTGTAGTTCATTAATGTGCCAATGAATGGTAAGGTTAAGAACAGAGGTTTTCAGCTGGGTCCGGTGGCTCACGCCTGTAATCCTAGCATATTGTTAGGCTGAAGTAGAAGGATTGCTTGAGCCCGGGAATGGGAGACCAGCTTCAGCAACATGGTGAGACCTCCTCTCTACAAAAAATTAGCTGGGCAAAGCGGCGAATGCTTTTATTCCAACTAATTGGGAGGCTGAGTTGGGAGGATCTCTTGAGCCTGGGAGGTGGAAGTTGGAGTAAGCCGAGATAGAGCTGCTGCACTCCAGCCTGGGTGACAGAGGAGACCCCATCTTAAAAAAAACAAAACAAAACAAAAAAAAACCACAGGTTCTGATATTAGATGCCTTAAGGTGGAATCCTGTCTCTGACATTGGCTCAGTTTCATCTTCTGTAAAAGAGACAAATATATTATTATCTACTACATAGTGTTTTTGTAAGGATTAAATAATTTAGTAGCATTTACTTAATGAATGCTTACCAGTGCTGGGACATGGGTATACTACACAAGCTGGCCTTCTTCCTTTCAAAACCATCACTGGTCTCACATTTGGATGTTTTCTCCCTACTGCCCAGGGTACCCACAAAAGCATTTTATACAAGCCTTGTCGTCTCCCTGCACCTACGTCACCATCTTTACCTGAGATTTGCTCCTCTGGGGACTCTCCATTTGCCAGTAGAAACCTGACTCACATTTCATTGAATGAGTTTTTTTGTCTTTCCTGATAGTTTTGGGATGGAAGCAAATGCTATTTTGGTCTCTTTTCAATAAGAATTGGAAGAGAACATCAAGACCATCTCTCGAGTCGGAGATGGACACCCTGCAAACCTCCATGGTGGATTGCCCGCCATTCCTACTTGACCCACCTGACTTTTGTTGTCTTATGGAGTCTTGCATTTGCTGTTAACTTTTCAATTATTAACCTTGCCTCTCCAAAACTTTCAAAATCTCCCTTAAAGAAAGAGAAAGAAAATAACCTTTATTGAGCAATTCCAGGTACCATGCTTGGTTCATTTTGTATTTATCAGGTAGTTTAACCCTTATACTCCAAGATGCATTATTCACATTCTCTCCCTCTCTCTCTTTTTGGGGACGGGGATGGAGTCTTGCTCTGTCACCCAGGCTGGAGTGTAGTGGCATAATCTCAGCTCACTGCAACCTCTGCCTCCCAGATTCAAGCAATTCTCCTGCCTCAGGCTCCCAAGTAGCTGGGATTACAGGCATGTGCCACCTCGCCTGGCTAATTTTCATATATATATATATATATATATATATATATATTTTTTTTTTTTTGGTATAGATGTGGTTTTGCTATATTGGTCAGGCTGGTCTTGAACTCTTGACCTCAAGTGATCCTCCCGCCTCTGCCTTCCAAAGTGCTTGGATTATAGGCATGAGCCACTGTGCCTGGCCCATTATTCATATTCTCTAGCTGAGGAAATGAAGGCTCCAAGAAATTGTGACTTACCTAAGATCACATAGGCATGGAGCAGGCTTTAGTACAAAACACTTAATGTGACGTCTTGCATATAGTTAGAATTCATTAAAGAGCCATGCAAAAATCATCCTTAAAAACGAAACAAAAGAAAACAAAGCCACCTTTTGGACAGAATGCAGGAGGGAATGCCGGTCAACGTGATCACACGCATATGTTTTCCCCTGTAGCTCTGAGTTCGCGTCCTCTCTCTTGCTTCCTGAATACACATGTTCTGTGGGTGAGATCGCTTATGGCGACATGACTCAGGTGTCTGTTACAAGAAAAATTCCCCAGGAAATACACTACAAACCTTTGAACAACTTCGGTGCTCTCTTCAGGAAGCCCCTACACTTCAGTTATTGGAGACAATTGTCTGTTCACCTGGGCAAATGGCTCACTTACTGTCTTGGTTCGTTCTGGCTGCTGTAACAGAATACCAGAGACTGGGTGGCTTTTAATCAACAGAAATGTATTTGTCACAGTTTTGGAGCCTGGGAAGTCCACGATCAAGGTGTCAGCAGATTCGGTTCCTGATGAGCCCTCTTCCTGGCACATAGATAGTGCCCTCTAGCGGTAATCTCACGTGGTGTAAGGGACACCACAGCTCTCTTACATTTCTTCCTATAAGGGCACTCCTCTCATTGAAGAGGGCCCCACCCTCATCACCTAACCACCTCCCAAAGGCTCCCTCTTCTAACGCCATCATATTGGTGATTGGGGTTTAACATATGAATTTAGTGGGGACACAAACATTTAGACCACAGCACTTTTTATGTAGAATTGTGCTTATCAGGACCTGCTTCAGGGTTTTTGCTTCGCTGTGTCTGCCGCGCCTAAAGTCTTTTATCACAAATCTTCCCAGTCAGTCCCCTGCCTTGAACAACCCAATTTAACCACTTGAGCTGAGACACCAAAGCCACAAAAAGATCTCACTTCTCACCGCCCCCTTCTGAGACTCCGTCAAGGTGGTGTTCTCTCTGACAGCAATGCCTTGAAATACAGAGGCTTTTACTTTATTAACAGGTTTCCTGGTGACATTCTGGGGTGTTAAACACCCCTGAAGTCTTGGCTTATTTTCATCTTTGAAGAGATGATAGCTTTAGGTTGGCTGTTGGGAATACTAGGTTCTGGTGGCAAACTCCCAGTGACTGTTTGAGAAAAGGCACCCTAAATGGCTTGTGATGAAGACTCAATTCTATTTTCCTTTCACCAGCTAGGCAAGGGCGGTATAACTTCTGTTAGTGTCTAGCCTTTGTTCAGAAGCCAGTCCATAGAACAAGTCAAAGGCATAGCTTCTGCTTTCTTGGAGTTGAAATGTGATAACACTCAGAGTATACCCTTTTAAGCCAAGGCCTCTATTAAAATGTTCTTATGTATATAACCTAGTGAGTGGAGAGGACTTTTTTTTTCTTTCCTGAGACAGAGTCTCGCTCTGTCCTCCAGGCTAGAGTGCAGTGGAGTGATCTTGGCTCACTGCAGTCTTCACCTCCCAGATTCAATCAACCTCCCCACTCAGTCTTCCAAATAACTAGGATCACAGGCACATGCCATGCACCAGGGATTTGCCATGTTGGCCAGGCTGGTCTGGAACTCCTGGATGCAAGTAATCCTCCTGTCTTGGCCTCTCAAAGTGCTGGAATTTCAGGCGTGAGCCATCACGACCAGCCGGAAACACTTATTTTTGTATGAAATCTGCATACCTTACTGTATAAAGGGTTGTGGAGAAAATCTTCAGTCCATTCAAACTACCCCTTTCTCCTTCTATAAAACCATTTTTATGTTTGCGGCTTTGTGAGGATGTGGAAATATCCTCTGTGGGTGTGAATTATTGTATGTGAAAATTTTAAAGAAGTTGTTCATGTGACTCACACTATTGTGTTAGATATTTTTAGTTGCAGGAACATATAATTCTGACTTAATCACTTAAACCAAAGAAAATGTATTCTTCCACATAACAAAAGGCCCAGGCTGAGACAGAGCCAGGCATGGTGCATGGGGCAGGGACCGCCCAGCGGTTCTCTGGGCTCCTCTGCTTCACAGTGCTGGTTTTACTCTCAGTTTGGAGCATGGATTTGGAGACCTTGCCTCCAAGCATAACAAAAAAGGGGTGCTTCTTCCTTTATCTCATTCTTGAGGGTGAAAGGTCCTTTTCAGGAGCACTCTGGCATACTTCCTGTCCTATATCCTTGGCCAGAATTGAGTCATCTGTCTATTGCTAAGCCAATCAGAGGCAAGAGGAACAGCGTGAATAGCATTGGCTCAGACTAGTCAGGCTGCCCTTGGGAATGGGGTCTCCTTCTCCTGAACTGCGCCGGGCAGGTGCTGAAACAAAATAGGATTCTTTTAGCAAGGAGGAGGGGGAAATGGACACTTGATGGGTAACTGCGCCTGCTGGATCTGTATATTTAGTATAGCATACTATACATGCAGTGTGCCTCACCAAACACACAGCCTACAGCACCATAAACATAGCCTACTGCACTATGTATGTGACACAGAGCATGGTGGTCACTTCCGGGCTGCCTAAGATGATGGTAGAAAAGGGGACTTGTTCAAAGTATTAAGCATAAATTGGTATATTTTCCCTAGGACACTAACTAATAACAATGTTAGGTCAGGGGTCCTAGAGTATAGGGGTTCTAGAGTCTTCTCTGGTGATCTTAAGACATGTAGGGAAGACAGGGCTGGAAGCTTCTGACAGACATTTCGTAAATTGCATCATAAACAAATGAGTGGGTAAAATCCTCAAGCTGCCTCCAGGAGCACGAGCAGTTTTTAGAACTTCTTTCTCAGAATTCCATAAAAAGCCACGGTAGCTGCTCATTTGTTTTGAAGCTCAGAAAAGGATTAGCAAGCCAAGAACCATAGAAGTGGCTGAGATTTTTCCAATTCCTATTTTCTACTCTCTCAGTAAATAAAGATGGGAGGGAGAAACAATAAAATCTTCTTAGAGATGCCAAGGGCATCTGCTTTTGCTCTCACTTTGGTCCCCAGATGGCCTAGTACAAAACTGTCTGTTGCCTGAGGAACTATTAGGAACCTGTTTCAGGGTTTTGCAATTCAAACCCAAGATAAACACCTCGGTGGTACCTGCAGGGTATTCCCAGATGACGTTCAAGTCAATAGCAAAGGTAATGATTTTCTCATTCCCTCACCCTCTCTTGTTCCACTGCCGAGGTCTAGAGGCCTCTCCATCCGGGTTGCTCACTAATCCTACTGAAATTCCTGATAGGATGGTATCTATGTTTGTCTCTGGCTTGTATAAAACATCTTCATATTTTTATGGCATTTTCTATTTTTTCAAGCACCCTCACGTTTCAAAAGAGCTTTACGAGATAATTACGCCAGCTTCATACATAAACGGAGGACAGTGAATTCCTTTACATTTGTGGTAGTGATGATTGTTGAGTTCAGAGAGGTAAGTGGCTCCCCAGGGGCATGTGACGAGGTGGGGTTGGGGAGAAATGGAGCTGGCCTCTAAATCTCTGACCTCACTCTCAGTATACTGTTTTATATGTGGAACATTTTCTCACCAGACCCCACTGTAAGTAGAGCATACCCTGCCTTATAATGATGAAGTAAAGGATTATTTTAGGGGAGCTGGGGGATAGGAGAAAGCATAGGAAAAGGAGGACATGGCGGTGTAGGCCTCCTGTGGGATCTCTGGACCCTCTACGTGTTCTGAAAACAGAAATTGTCTCTTTACTTCCTAGGTTAGGGGATGGCTGAGTCCAATCACTTTATGTAGCTTCCATTTTTTACCATTCAACACATTTTTATGAGTGAAGCCAAGTTAAGAAATTCCAGAAAAAGTTTGAATAGGTAAAAAGGAATCTTACGGAGGCAATCGATCCAGCAATCCCACTACTGGGTATCTACCCAAAGGCAGAGAGATCACTGCGTCAAAAAGATACCTGCACACACATTTATCGCAGCACTATTCACAATAGCAAAGTTACAGAATCGACTTATGTGTCCATCAACAAATGACTGGATAAAGAAAATGTCCAATCATTTTCTAAAATGAAATTCAGCTCCAAAAAGGAATGAAATCACGTCTTCTGCAGCAACATGGCCTTCAGAACGGAAGGCCATTATCTTAAGTGAAACATCTCAGAAACAGAAAGTCAGATACCACCTGTTCTCATTAATGAGTGGGTGCTAAATAACATGTACACATGGACAGAGTGTAGGATGCTAGATGTTGAGAAGGGTCAGGGGTGAGGGATCAGAAATGACTTAATGGGTGCAATATGCACCATTCGGGTGATGGCTACACTGACAGCTCAGACATCATCCCTATCCAAGACATCCTTGGAACAAAAATGCGCTTGCACCCCTTAAATGTATACAAATACAAAACAATTTTCAAGGTTAGCTTTTAAAAAAAGGCAGTTGGAGGAACTTCCAAGTTCTCTTAGGATCATAGTAGCTGCCAAAATTTTAATCTCTCCATATGTTCTGCGAAAACCATATAGAGCATCAAAGAGAGAACAAGTCCTAGCATCTATAACCCATGTCTACAACACTACCAGATGACAGAGAGCCCTGCAAGCTTCAGTGTGTGTGTAAGTAAGGGACAGACATCTGAAACAAGAGGGACGGTGCTGCTGCCCTCCCATGGTGGAGTCAGATGGGGACTTCAGAGCAGAGGAAACGGCACCTGGGCCCCAGCTCAGATGAAATCACTCTTTGGGAGAGACCCATCCAGGCATGGTGGCTCATGTCTGTAATCCCAGCACTTTGGGAGGCTCAGGCAGGAGGACAGCCTGAGCCCAGGAGTTTGAGACCAGCCTGACAACATGGTGAACCCCTGTCTCCACTAACAACACAAAAATTAGCCAGCGTGTGCACACTGGTGTACACCTGTAATCCCAGCTACTTGGGAGGCTGAGGCATGAGAATTGCTTGAGCCCCAGAGACAGAGGCTGCAGTGAACCGACGTCACACAACTGCACTGCAGTCTGGACAAGAGAGCAAGACCTTGCCTCAAAAAAAAAAAAAAAAAAAAAAAAAAAAAAAAAAAAAAAAAAAAAAAAAAAAAAAAAAAAAAAAAAAAAAAAAAAAGTGAGACATCTGTTTGAGTGTAAGTCGGGAAAGTGAAAACAAGTCTGAGCTGGGTGAATCTGGCAACAAGCTACTGGAGGATCAAAAAGAAAAAGTATTGTCAGGGCAGTGGCTCATGCCTGTAATCCTAACACTTTGGGAGGCGGAGGCAGAAGGATCACTTGAGCTCAGAAGTTTGAGACCACACTGGGTAACCTGGCAAGGCCCGGTCTCTATTTTAATTAGAAAGAAGGAAGAAGAAGAAGAAGGAAGAAGGAGGAAGAAAGAGAAGAAGAAGAAGAGAAAAGAAATAGAACAAGAACAACAACAACAAGAAAAAGGACAAGAAGAAGAAGAAAGGAAGAAGAAAGAAGAATGAGAAGAAGGAAGAAGAAGAAAGAAGAACAAGAAGAAGAAAAATGGAAGGAGAAGAAAGAAGATGGAAGAAGAAAGAATGAAAGAAAGAAGAAGGAGGAAGAAGAAGAAAAAAAGAAGAAGAAAATAGAAGAGGAGAAAGAGGAGGAGGAGGAGGAAGCGCAAGCCGCGGCAGCCTAAATGTGTAGCGGACCGGAGGTGTCAGTCTCAGGAAAGCAACAGGTCTGGCTGGTGACTCAGGGAGGGCAGGTGTTCTTTAGAGGTTTAACGGGAAAGAGAAAGAGAAAAGTCATAAATTAAAGTTTCTATGCAAACAAAAGATCACCACAGGCTGAAAATACACACTCAATTGTTCCCCATGAAAAAGACGTTTGTATTAAAACAAAAGCAACAAACTGCATCTTATCATAGTGAAAGATGAGTGGAATCCAACTAAGAAATGTAGTCCCCTAAATCTTCCTGCCTGCTGCATCTGTTATTGCTGACCCAGGAAAATATCAAACCCCCTAGAGGAACGCAGCACAGAGGACAACGTCCCTATAAAGCCACTGTGAGATGAAAATGGGAAATGACAAGGACCATTACCCTCCCCATCAAAGCCACCACAAACCAGGGGAAAGGGTAAGTCAACACCTCATCCAATCTGTGCATTCTTTACAAAGAATTCTCAGATTGGACGCAAATATCTTGGATCAGAAAACTAAAGGCAAAGCGACTAACTCAACAAAAATTTAAAGACAAAAATGACAAGTCAGACATTTGTGAAATGAATGATGGACCACTATCAGCAAAGGTAACTAAGAACTACCTCAGAAATAAAAACCCCATCATGAGATTCATTGAGAGAATGCATTCACTTGAAAATAAAAGAAGGAAACTGAAGAAAGGAACAAAAATAGCCAAGAGAACAAAAATCAAATGAAAATAAGAGGTAAAAATGGGATCACAAAGACAGTAACAGCTATAAATAAATAGGCAAAGAAAATCTCACTTACATGTAATTGAAGTAGAGGAATAAGGCTAAGGAGAAGAACAGCAACAACGACTAATATTTATGTAAAGCCATGGCACAAAAATAAAAAAAAAGACAATCTTTTTATTCCAAAGATCTATCATGTAACTAAAAGAACTGGGTTGAAATGATCAGTTCTCAACTGTCTTAATAAAATAACCTTACTTTGAAGACAAAGGGAAAAAAATCCGTTAAGTGTTCAATACAATACTACAAGCCATTTACAAAGAAAACAAAATTCTGCTGGCATCAGCATTCTCAACTTCAAATATGAAGAAAGACAATAGAGGAGCAATATTGTAATTAATAAATACCATAAGAGAGGAAAAACGCTAAATAAATATTATGAGTTCTAATAAAATAATAATCTAAAAATATGAAGAAAAAGAAGAAAGTGAAATAAGTTCATTGATTTCTAGATGCTAATAACATCTTTTGAAGCTGATGAACCAAATAGTAGAAAAATAAGTAAGGAAAAAGAGAAATAAATTTTTAGAAATGATATTAGTAGGAGAACCTAGTAAAACAAAAACACAAACCTTCAAAACTCCACCTCTTCCCTAGCAATTTAAAACATTAAAAAAGAAAAACAAAACACATAAAAAGCTTAAACACATAACACACAAAAAGACATAAAAAGAAACACATAAAAAAGAAAAACAAAAAGAGAAAATAGAACAAAATACACCAATAAATAAATGATTAAAAAGATGGCAAAGTTGAGATGAAACATGTCGGCTATATTAATAAATACAATGAATTTATGTTCCCCACTAAAAGAAAAAGAATTTCCAGGCCAGGTGCAGTGGCTCATACCTGTAATCCCTGCGCTCTGGGAGGCTGAGGCAGAAGGATTGCTTGAGCTTAGGAGTTGTAAACCAGCCTGGGCAACACAAGGAGACTTTGTCTCTGCTAAAAATAAAAAAAACGTCAGCTGGGTGTAGTGGTGTGCACTTGTAGTCCCAGCTATTCTGGAAGCTGAGGCAGGAGGATCCCTTGAACTCAGGAGGTCAAGGCTGCAGTGAGCCAAGACTGGGCCACTGCACTCCAGCCTGGGTGACAGAAATAGACCTTGTCTAAAAAAAAAAAAAAAAAAAAAAAAAAAAAAATTTGTACCGGCTCACAACACAAAAATCAATTTGGTGCCATATAAAAGAAGCATACCTGAAACAATGTGATTCAGAAAGGCTGAAAGTAGAGATGAGCAAATGTATTTCCAGAAAACAGAAGATTCTGATATAACACAAGGTAGATTTAGTTTCAAAAAACTTGCAGAACAGCAACACAATAACAGACAAATAAAAATTGTATACTTTAAAATGTTAAAGGCTACAATTTACAATGAAGATATGCCAGGCATGAATACCTACCCAAATAACACAGCAACTAACCTCTTAAAGCAGAAACAAGAGACATGGGTAGAAATAGAAGCATGCTATTGGTATGACACTTTAACACTTAGTCTAAGACAGGCCATGTCAACACAATGTTAGCTGGGATGTGAGGGAATGTAATAAGGAGCACCTAATGGCTCTACATCAAAACTTGACACCACTCTAATAGAAATACATATTCTTCTCAAGCATACGTAGAGCATTCACAAGGACTGGCTGTATATTAAATCACAAATAAACCTCAATAAGTTCCACAAAGTAGAATTAATATAAGTAACATACTCTAATTACAATGCCATAAAATTAAATAACAAAATCAAAACTGAAGAAGAGCCTTCTGCCTGCCAATTAAAAAAAACAAATAAACAACTTTATATATAAGCACGTTTAGCACAAAGTGGGAACTGAAAATCAAAATTGTAGAATTTCTAAGAAATAAAAAAAATTCATAAAAGGAAACCTCGCCATCAACCTTGCAGAAATAAAAAAAAATTACAAGCAAATGATTTGAACAACTGTTACCAACAAATTAGATAACCCAGATTAAACGAAGAAATTTCTAGAAACACAAAAATGAGCAAAACTAACTAAAAAAAAAAAGAATAAAAAATCAAATACACATACAACACGTAAACTGACTGAATTAGTAATTTAAAAACTTCTTGCAAAGAAAAGTTCAGGTCCAGAGGGCATTACTGAAGAATTTTACCTAACATTTTAAAAAAAATCGACACCAATCATTCACAAAGTCTTCTAAGAAATAAAAGAGGAGAGACCTCTTTTCAACTCATTTTATGAGGCCAATGTTATCCTAAAACTGAAACTGGACAAAAACATCACAGAAAACTATAAATCAATATTGAATAAAGAACAAATCCCACTTGATCATCTCAATAGACACAGAAAAATTATTTCACAAAATTCAACAAATTTTCAGGATGAAAACACTCAAACTAGGAAAAGAAGGGAATTTTCACAAGCAAATTAAGGCCATCTGTATTAAAGCCACACCTCACATCATACTTGGAAGGTGAAAGACGGAATGCTTTTCTCCTGTGCTCAGGAATAAGACAAGAATGGATGTCTATTCTCATCACCTCTTTTGAATACTGTAATAAATGTTCTAGTCAAAGCTATTAGGCAAGAAAAAGAAATACAATCTATCCAGACTGAAAAGAAAGAAGTAAAACTATATAGGTCATATGAGCTTGTACAAAAATTTCTAAGGAACACACAAAAAATATTAGCACTAATCAATGTATTCATCAGTATTTCAGAATGCAAGATCAATGTCATAGCCAGAATGACGCTCCCCCAATCCCAGAGATGTTCCTGACTTAATTTCAGAATCTGTGAATATGTCAGATTACATGTCAAAGGGGATTTAAAAGTGCGGATTGGAATTAAGGTTACTAATCACATGATTTTAACATAGAGAGATTTTCTTGGATTATCAGGAGGTCGAATGTGGAGATGAGGGTCCTTCCAAGTGGAGGATGGAGGCAGTGGAGGAAGTCAGAGGGATGGAACATGGCAAGGTGTGACCTGATGTGCTGGGAGGAAGTAACCATAAACCAAGTATCCAGAGACTGAAAAAGATAAAAAGTTTCTCCCTGATAGCCTCAGAAAGAAATGTAGCCCTTCTGCCAACAGTGAGACCATCTTGAACCTTTGACCTATAGAACTGTCAGATAATAAATTTGCATTATTTAAAGCCCCAAGTTAGTGATAATTTGTACAGCAGCAATAGAAAACTAATAATATGAGCATATAAAAATCAATCGTATTTATATACACCAACAGTGAAGAATCTGAAAATGCAGTTAAGACAACTATTTCATTTACAATTGCATTGAAAAGAATAAAATACTTAGAAATAAATTTACAAAAGAAATGTAAGGCTTGTATATTGAAAATCAGAAAGTGTTCTTGAAAGAAATTACATAAAAAGATATCCTGTGTATGTGGATTGGAAAACTTAATATTGCTAAGACAGCAACTGATGTATCTAAATTGATCTACAGATTCAACACATACCTCTCAAAATATGTTGGCTTCTTTGCAGAAATTGATGAGGTGGTCCTTGTGTTTATATGGATATGCAAGGAACCCAGACTAGTCAAAACAATTTTGAAAAAGAAGAACATAGTTGGAAGACTCGCATCCAAATTTCTAAACTTACACAAAATGACAGTAATTCATAGTGTAGTACTTGCACAAAGATAGACATAGACTAGTAGAAAATAACTGAGGACTCAGAATGAAATCCATACATTTGCAGTCAATTGAGTTTTGTCGAGGATGCTAAGATAATTCAGTGTTTTAAACAAGTGGGGCTAGGGCAATTGGGTATCCACATGCAAAAGAATAAAGCTGGACCCCTTACTTACACCATCTAGAGAAATTAGTTCAAAATGGATCATGTGGACAGGGACGATGGCTCATGCCTGTAATCACAACCCATTGGGAGCATCATTTTAGGCTAGTAGACCAGCTCGGGCAACATAGCAAGACACCATCTCTACAAAAAAATACTAAAGTTAGCTGGGTGTGGTGGCACATACCTGTAGTCCCAGCTACCCAAGAGGCTGAGATGGGAGAGTTGCTTGAGTCCAGGAGTTCCAGGCTGCAGTGAGCTACAGTTGCCCCATTGCACTCCATCCTGGGCAACAGAGTATGAATGTGTCTCACACACACACACACACATACACAACACACACAACACACACACACACACACACACACACACACACACAAAGAAAAAAAAAAAGAAATTGAGAGGAATAAAAGATAACAAACCAGATAGAAAAATGAGCAAAATAATGAACAAAGTTCATAAAAATCATATACAAGTGACCTCTAGACTTAGATACACAACTTCACAGTAAAAAGAAGAATGTAAATTAAAACTGCGTGGGGATATTTCTCACCTACGGATTTGGCAAACGCGCAAAAGCTTTGCAGCTCAGCTTTGGCAAGGCTGTGGAGAAATCGGCCCGGTCCTACAGGGCTGATGAGCCTGTGAAATAGGACAGGTGGTAGGATGGGAAATTGGAAAACAAAAAACAGATTCTACATGCATTTACACTTTGACCAGCAACCCCATTTCTAGGAATTCTCTCTGAAAATGTATCTTCACTCATTACACATTTAAAACAATATATTATGCATACAGTTATTTATTATTGGTATTATTTGTAACGACAAACTGTTGGAAATGAACTAAAAGCCAATCCATAGGAGACTGGTTGAGTCAGCTGAGGCTTATCTGTATAATGGAAGACTGTTGACACCATCACAGGAATGAGGAAGATTTCTCTGAATCAACATTGAGACATCTTCAAGATAGATCATTAACAGAAAAAGCAAAATGTGAAAGTTACATATGTTTTATTACCTTTTGTGTAAGAGACATGGGGAAACTAAATTGTGTGTGTGTGTGTGTGTGTGTGTGTGTGTGTACATTTGTTAATTTTTGCAAAGAAGAAATACAGGCAGGATAAATCAGATCCTAATAAAAGAGTGGATTTCAATGAATGACATGCTGATGGTCTTGGATTTTTTGTTTTGCTTTGTTTTGTTTTTAAGGCAGGATCTCTCTGTTGCCTGTGCTGGAGTGCACTGGCATGATCTCAGCTCACTGCAGCCTTGACCTCCCGGGCTCAAGTGATCCTCTCAGCGCAGCCTCCCGAGTAGCGCATGCCATCATGCCTGGCTACTTTTTGTACTTTTTTGTAGACATAGTCTTGCCATGTTGCTTAGGCTGGTCTCAAACTTCTGGCCTCAAGCTGTCCTATCACCTCAGCCTCACAAAGTGCTGAGATTACAGGTGTGTCAGTAATTTCTATTCTATTTTTTTTTTTTTGGTAGATTTGAAATTTTTAGAACGTAATGTTAAAAATTAGATCGCCACAAAAGCCCAGCCTACCAGGAGCATATGTCAGCGGAGAGAAAGTGTCCTGAGGTTTTGCCTTGCTGATTGGCAGGGAAAGCAGCGTTGGGGGAACTGTTGGCATGTGTCTGGAGGCAAACCCTTTTTAAAATTAATCACCTGAGGGTCTGCTGCATTCATCAGCAACGTTCCTGCAGCAGTCATCTCTAGTCTTGGCCTCCCTCCCTCTCTTTCTTTCCCTCTTTTACTTAACATTTATTAGGTGCCTGCTATTTATCAGGGTCCGTGTTAGGCTCTGGGGATGCAGAGATGGAAGAGATACAGTTCCTTCCCTTAAGAGGCTCACCATGCGCTGTAGGAAAGGATACGGAGGGTGCTCTGAGAAACCAGGAGCGGGAATGCCTCTCTTTCATCTCATCCTCACCCCCCCAGGGCTGTCTCCGGCCGGCCACCACCTGATTCTTTCTACTGTAGGAAGAGTGCCAGCCACCCCAAAAGTGGACCACCATGCCAGGTGGGCCGGAGGCATGTGCAGAAGCCCTCGAGGGCACCTGACCCTGCAAGGCTCTCCCACATTGCCTGCAGCTTTCTTGCAGAACCTTTTCCTCTGCTTGTTTACCTGGGACTTGGGTTCTGTTCCGCGCGACCACTGAGGTGGCCCATCCCTCATCTCCGCAGAGACAGCTCTGTCCCGTCTATGGTGCCACTCCTGGCTGATCTGAAAGGGGGATTGGAGGTGATGGGAACAGTGGTAGAGCCTCCCTGCAGAGGGAACTTCCCACCCTGCTACTGGAGACTCTGGAGACGTTACCTCGTTTGTCTATTACTTACAGGGAGAGCGAACACAGCACAAGAAGTGGTAAACATCTCCGCCATCCTGTTGTTTCTCCTCTACCTTTTGTTTGTAACAAAAAAAAAAAAAAAAAAAAAAAAAGAACCGGGTAATCTGTAACTTCCCTTCTTTTATCGAGAAGAATTATCTAGGGCAGGGGGACTCTGAGCCTTGGACTTGACTTTTCAATCGAAATAAACGGCGAATTCTCGATATCCCTTTGATGGTGCAAGCTGAGAAAGCAGACTGCGAATGGCTCGCTGCTGATCATCGTTTTGAAGAGCTCTTTGCTGTGTTTTGACTTTGTGTTTTGGCTCAGAACATCCCTTTGTTCGAGTGGAAGCAGGATTTTTGGACAGGCGGCTGCAATGCCGCTCTGTTCCACATGGTGGCAGGTTTTGCCTGGAAAAGGAGCTCCTGAAAGGCGTGGGTTGACAGAGTTGGGTTCTTTGACAAATGTCATTTATATTGATTGCTTTTGTTAATGCAGCAGAGAGAATGTGTGCTCAGGATACATTCCTGGTGATGTTTGTTGCTTTTTCTATTTAGGAAAAGAAACGGAGACAAATAAGGCTTTAACCCTTTCGATAGATCACGGACCAGTCATCATAATAACGTTAGAACTCCAGGGTGGTGGGGAGAGGTGGAAGAAACAACTTTTGAATGTAGGTAGATACAGGCGGAGAGCCTTCCATACAATTGTTTTCTTCACTGTGACGTAGTTAATATTTCGATATTGCCTTGTTTTCAGTAATTCAGAAAGCTGGGAATGGCTTTTCTGTCATTCCTTTGTGTTGACGGAAAGTGGGTTCAGGAACAGGGTCTGGTTAGATCTCCTGTGAGCACGCCCTGCCCAGCTCACACGGTTGCAGGTTCCTGCTCTCATCCAGACCTGAGGATGTTTTCTCCGAGTCCTGACGTCAGGGTTCCATGGGCTGCTTCCTTTCTAATTGCTGATAAATGTTCCTAGAAATGCTTCCTAAACAAAAACACAGAGTTATTATATTTCAGTGGAGACAAAGAACTAAGGGAGTCTCTACTTCTGAGCCTTTCTTTACTTCTAGCAAAAAAGACATTAGAAAAGGCAAAGAAACAGGTCACACATCAGAAAACTCTAATAATTATCATTAAAACAATATTTTGGTGAGTACTTTTCTCACTCTTTGTGTTTTGTATTTTAAGATCTTAAGTCAATTTGTGTTATTTTTCATGATACTGATTTGAAATCTCACACAAAGGCAATGAGTTTGCAGATAAACAGCTGAACAATGAAGATGACAGAGTCCCCTCACTACTGCTGCCTGTCCCCCTCATGCCACTGTCACGGTGCCCGGCACCTGCTCACCTGATCACAACCCACTGTGCACACTAACAGAAGTCTAACAGGAGAGGTTCTATTTCTGGAATTTGGAGCTATGTAACCCAGATGACCACAGAGGCCCTCTCAGATCAGAGGCAGAAATCACCTAAATGACTCATGTCAATTACACAAATGGGGAGAAGACAGCTGGGAGGAAATCTGCCTGGAAGCCAACAGTAAAGGCAGTGAAATCAGCTGCTCTGCACTGGCAGAGAGGCACACCATCCGGAGTCGGGGATTTGGGCTCCTGGCTGGGCGTGAGCCAGTTACTCCCAGCTGACGTACAGATCAAAGAGCCCTGCCAAATATTGCTTCTACAGGCTTTCCCGAGAAGTCATGTCTGTGGAGTCATGCTAATAGAAGGCCCTTTTCTCATGGTGCTATGCCTAAGGATACAAACGTAGCTCCTTGAATCCCAAGCCTGCTGCTTTCAAGCACTCAACCCAGGAGAAGGACTAACGGATTTCCAAAGCTAGTCAGGTCCAATGTGACAGCATCAGTTATTTTTATTGTTTTATTTTTGGTCCCTAAAATGCCTGGCAGTAGCAATGAAAAGTCTGACACCCGAAGGCCCAAGGAGTCTCAGGAAATCCAGCCTCAGGTGCCCCTGCCCCAAGCAGTAAAAAGCTCCTGCCCTTTTCTCCATGTGGGAGAGAAACACACACAACGAGGACTGGTCCTGTTTGACATTCACAACCTCCGAACCTCAATGCACCTTACCATCTCCAGGCAATCATGCTGTATTTGCCTGATCCAGACACTTTCCTGCTTTTCTACATATCTAAGAAAACTCTCCTGTCTCCTCACATGGTCAAACTTCTCTCACATCCTATTTCACTGGGAAAATTGAATCAACTGGGAGGAAACTTCCAAAGACTGTGCCGGCCACCCCATCTGTCCCTTGAGGCCTCCAGCCTGTCACCATGGAGGAGCTGTCCCCACACCTGTACATGCCCACGCCCACGTGGTGAGGAACCCTGCTCAGGGCTCCAGAAATGCTACCCTCTCTCTCTCATAAATGATTACCCCAAATTATTTCAATTGGTGAACAAACATGCTGTTATTTTTCTCATTTTTTAAAAAAAAAGTAGAGAAGGAGCAGGATTGACAAAAGTAATCATAAAAAAATAAAATAAAAAGATAAAAAGGACAATAAAAACAAATGTGTCTTGATCCCACTTCTACTAGATTTCCCTCCTAATGTTTGCCTCTCTTTGCAGCAAAACTTCTTTCCTTCCACTAGAACCCTCTCCAGGCAGGGGCACACGCCTCCACAGTTCTGCTGAAATGGCTCTTCATGTCACCAGTGGCCTCTGTATAGTTAAATCTGGGGTCAGTTCTCAGTTCTCAGTTTCCGGCACCTGTCGGCAGCATTTGACCCAGCTGATGGTCTCCTCCTCCGGGATGCAGGTTTTTTTCTTTCCAGTTAGCTTCCAGGACAGCACACTCTTTGGCTCCTCCTCTTAACTCACTCATCTCTCCCTCAAGGGCTCCTTTGCTGGGGTGCAGTTAGTAGACCTCTCCTCTTTGTATTACTCACTTATTGCTGAGTGATCTCAGGCATGGAGTGGCTTTAATGATTGTCTATACATCAGTGACTCCCAACCTCCAGCTCCAGGCCTCACACCCCTTGGTCAGACCCCACACTCATACATTCATCGCCTTCTTACGTTTTTCTTCAGTAGTCAATCAATGTGGCAAACTCCACGTGAACAAAGCTTCACTGTCGTCTTCCCGTTTCAGACTTGTGCTGCTGGCTGCCTTTCCCATCTCTCTGGCCTGTCAACCTTAAATAATGAGATTCAGGGCCGGGCGCGGTGGCTCACGCCTGTAATCCCAGCACTTTGGGAGGCCGAGGCAGGTGGATCACGAGGTCAAGAGATCAAGACCATCCTGGTCAACATGGTGAAACCCCGTCTCTACTAGAAATACAAAAATTAGCTGAGCATGGTGGCACGTGCCTGTAGTCCCAGCTACTCGGGAGGCTGAGGCAGGAGAATTGCTTGAACCCAGGAGGCGGAGGTTGCGGTGAGCCGAGATCGCGCCATCGCACTCCAGCCTGGGTTAAAAGAGCGAAACTCCGTCTCAAAAAAAAAAAAAAAAAAAATGAGATTCAGAAAACAGGATGAACTGTAGAGTTTATAGAGTTTATTAGAGCGCAGATCTTAAGGATAGCCATACGGGATACACAGACTCCAAGGGAATGTGTCAGCATTCCAAAGTGAAGTGACGGTTTCACTTACACAGGCTGGGACAGAGAGGTTGAACAGGGTTGCCACGTCTTCCAGGCAAGATCGGTACAATGTTGTAGCAGTTTGATCGGTTACAGCTTGCCACATTCCAAGGAAGATTGCTTTAACATTCTGTGAGGAGGGGTGATGATCATTTACAAGAAAAAGCAGAAGTTACAATTTTATGCTGTGGGGTTCAGGCCACAGAGCCACATTCCTCTCAAGGCTCAAAATAACTTCCAGTGGCTTTAAGTTGGAAATACTTGATTTTACAGGCCAAAAATCTGAAAGTTACCATTGACTCCTCCTCTTCTTCAATATATCAATCTGTTAGGGAATTCTACTGGCTGTACCTTCAAAATAAGTCCAGATGCTAATCAATTTCTCAGCATTTCCACGCTCCCTGCCTGGCCCAGGCCACCATCATTATTGACACTTGCGCCCTATAGGGCAATGGCTTTTATGTCCCGTCTCTTCATGGGTCAAAACCTTCTGATGGCTCCGATGGCTCCGATGGCTCCAGGGTAAAAGAACGGAATGTGAGCCGTAGCTTACCGGGTCTTGGGTGGAAATCTGGCTCTTGGTTACCCTCACTCCTGCCTCGCCTCCCGTGCTCACGCCACCACACTGGCCGCCCCTCCTCTGCAAACAGGCTGAGGGCCTCAGCTCCTTGGGCTCCGTCCACCTGGAACACTCTTCTCCAGGTACCTTCTTGGACTCCTCCTCACCTTCTTCAGATGTTTGCTCAATTCCCTGTTCATGAGCTCTGTCCTGACCACCGCATTCATAGCACCCCCTATGCTCCTTATCCTGCATTACGTTTTCTTTTTTTCAACAGTACTTATCATTGTTTACTCGTGTTTGTGTACATTTATTATGTTTATTGTTTCCTTTTCTCTTTTCCCTAGGTTGAAACTCTGCAAGGCAGAGATCTTTGTTTATTTTACTCAGAGATGTATAAGCGCCTAGAACAGTGCCTGGCTCATAGTCATCCTTTAACCAATATTTGTTGCTGAATGAATGAATGAATGATTAAATGAATACAACTGGTCAGTGATATTAAAATCACAGTCCCTCTTGGGGTCTAAGTAGATGCTGGCTATTTGACAACCTTTCTTCATTAGCCAGCCCCACGTTTATGGAGTGTGGGTCCTGCTGCAGCTAACATCAAAAAGCACTTCCTATAGGGAGCAAGCTGGGTGGGTCTGGGCAAGGCTGCTTGTTTGCCATCAGCTGCTGGTCAGGACGGCCCGGGGAAGTGGGGCAGAGCCTCAGGTCTAGTGAGTCACAGAAGGATGTACATGGCAAACTGAGCTCAGAGGAGTGTGGGTGCAAGAGGATTCAGGGAGAATTGAGATGTGGGAGTCAAATGAAATCATGATACACAGTTGAGACTCTGGGTATGAGTGACACGGGGGCTGGAGGTCCGTTCCACGAGTGTCGCTGGTGTGAGGCACAGGACAGGCTTCCAGACTTTTCTTTGTGAATGAATAGACCATGGCAGATGTGCTCAGCCCCTTGCAGCCGATTTCTGGGAGAGTGCCTGACATCAACGGTGGGTGGCCACTAACTCTATGGAAGGAGTGCGTGTGTGTTGAAAGCCATTTTGTAGGATGGGACAGTTTCCAATCTAGTACCTATCACAGTTCACTTCTCAAAATTCTGATCCAATAGCCTCCTGTTCCCAATCCCTATCACCAGAAGGTTCCCCTTTATTGAGTAGATGCTGACATGGTGGCAGGTTCTCTGCTCCATCTCCCTGCGTTCCCAAGGACCATCAATTGGGTTTGCTCTATCTGTATGATTCTGCCCACATTTTTAGGCCTCAGTTTCTCTATCTGTAAAGTAAAGATAAGATTACTATCTGCATCATAATGTTGGGCCTGGCTCATCTATTCACAGGATGTGAATAGATGGTCTTGGATAGAAGTCTGAAACCCCGCTGACTGTGTTCCTGGGGACGGCTAGCTCCTGCAGCTGCTAGTCAAGTTTTGTGGAATCATAACACCATGGTCACTAGATGCCAGGTTTCAGTCTGTGTTTGAATTTGAGTTTCCCTGCCCTTCCTGCTCTCTCCTTTCATAATCCTTGGATGTTTATACCAGCAAGAGCTCCTTCTGCTGTCCGGCTGCACAGACACTGGGCCCCTTCTAGGAGAGTGGGAGCCACGCCCTGGCCATCAGCCCAGCTCTGCCTGTACAGCTCTGATGGATTTCCTATTGGACCGTGGCACTGGGGGCTCTGTGTCCCACCAGAAAGTGATGGCCAGGGGTAGATGGGAGCCAGGTGATCTTCAGGGCCTTGACTCCCCAGGTAAATGCCTTCCCCTTCGTCCCTCCAGATGGGCCCGTCCAGATCACTGGCTCATTTTCCCTCTGGCCACACAGTTGAGAATGTTTCGGGTCTTGAGCAGTAGTGTGGCTAAATGGTCACGTGTTTGGATGCAGAGGATTCATCTGTAGAGTCAGCTCCACTTAAACATGGAGACCACTGTCACCATCTGCTTACGCCTCTGGGTGTTTGCTTAGAAGCTGAGTTTTGACCAGAGTTGGGAAGTGTGAATGGGTTTGGAAACAGTGTGTTTTTGCTACCAGAGAGTGGGTGATGGGACATGGCAGGGTTCGGGGGGGCCGAAATCACTAAGTTTAGTCCTCGATGTGATGTTTTCTCATCCTATGACCTTGGACAAATCTCTGCCTTATTCTAGTCCCCAAGGTTTTTCATCTTGTTTTATTTATCTCTAATAATTTTTTAAAAAGATGTTTCATGTAGGCCACTTTATATCTATTACAGATCAAATCAAAAGTAAAACTGCTCTGAAAAGGGGAGAGGTTGAAGTGGCCCAGAGACCCCGGATTGAGAACCACCCTCAAACATGCATACTAGGTGGCTCGAGGGGCTCCTCCACCCCACCCCGAGGGTCCTATCCCACCTCACCCTGCCGATCACAGCAGGAAGCCCCGGACCAGGTGATCTTTCAGGCCCTTCTGGCTCTGACAGTTGTTGAGATTCTGAGTTAATCCCTCTGTTGGGATCTGGAAGCAGTAGCTCCAGATCTGGGGTGAAGATTCTTACTCTGTTGAGATCTCAGGTACAGAGAGATTAAAGGGGCAATGATGTGAAAGGGAGGAGCGGATGAGGAGAAGGGGATGCATGCCTAAGGGAAAGCCATTCCCACACTGCAGCCTTCCCTGATTCTGTCTTGTGTACCTGACTGGGCTCTGCCCCGGATGCATCCCCAAGGATCTGCCAGCCATCCTGCTCCAAGAGGCTTCCCTGCAAGGAACCCCAGCCTCACGACCACAGATGCAGAGGCATCTGCTAGCTGAGGCTCAAATCTTTTGTTTCTGATTGCCTAATATCCCCGTTGAAGACGTGAAGACAGATGTGACTCAGCATCCTTGGGGCACTCTGGTGAGAGAAATCACCTACGGGCTCTAATGGGAACGTGGGCAAGGGCCAGTCCAGTCCAGAAGAATGTGCCCATCCCTCTGTCTGTGAGAGACCAGGAAGAGCTTAGAAAGGAGCTGAGGCCTGAGCTGTGAATGAAGGCGTGAGTCCCAAGCCAGGCAAAGTGTGGAGGAATGAGGGAGTCAGGAGGGGACCCTCTGGTTCAGAGTGCACAGGACCTCTTTGAGCCTGTGGTGTTATAATATCTGCGTCTGCGTCTGTGTCTGTGTGTGCATCCTCTATCTAACCTCTATCTATATGGGTTTTCACCCACCGTTCCTGATCCCTAACTCCCACGTCTCTTGGAGGCTGTGTTAGGCCTCAGGAAACAGAAACTCTCTCCTGCCCTCCTTTCACCTGCCCCAAGGCAGAATTCACTCTTACCTGCCTTTCTGATTGTGGGTCTTAAGATTGTCCCCTGAGCGGACTCCATCCCATACCCCTCGACGGAAGGAACACTGACAATGGGAAGCTTTCATAAAAACCCAAGAGGATTGAGTTAGAAGAGGCATGAGGTTCCTGGAAGGGCAGGGAGGCTCCGCACCCCCTTCCCCACACCTCACTCCATCTGTGTCTCCATCAGTATCCTTTGTGATAGACTTTATAATAAATGAGTAAATGTAAGTGTTTCCCTGAGTTCTGTGAGCCACTCCAGTAAATGAATCAAAACCAAAGAGGGAGTTGTGGGAACTCCAACTTGAAGCAGATCGGCCAGGAGTTCCAGAGGCCTGGAGTTGTGTGCAGGGAGGGGTAGGGAATCTTGGTAACTGAGCCCCCAGCCTGTGGGACCTGACACTATCTCTGGGCAGACAGGGTCAGAAATGGATTAGAGGACCCCAGTTGGTGTCCGCTGCTTGGTGTTTGGGGAAACCTCCCCGCTCATTTGGTCACAGAAATGTTGCTGTGCATTGATGATTGTTCTTCTGGTGTGAGGGCAGAGGAAAAGCAGGGGTAAAGAGATGTTTTCCTATGCAGACACAGAGTCTGTTTCCATCTGGAAGTTCATGCCTACAGCCGGGTCCAGGTGTTCCTCCCTGGAGCCGAGGCTGCGGGAGGAAAAGGTCCCTCTGTGGAAGCCACCAGCTTAGCTTTGGTGAATGGCTGGATAATCTCCATTTAGCTAGAAATGATGTCAATCCATTATTAAAATGATTGGAATCATACACATGACTTGTTCCTGGAATAAATAATCACATCAGATCCAATCCAAATATTTTATTTTGCTGCTATACGTGTATTTCTAATGAAACAACTGGTCAACCTACTCAAGGGAGCGCTTCAAAGAGTTTCTTCTAGGGTGAGCTTGATCCGTGCTCCCAGAGGGCAAAGAAAGGGAAAGAGAACTTGGAGAACTCTCAAAGAGATTTGCATGCAAAAGCAGATATTTCAGTTCAGTGACTTCTCTTTTTATGAAAGAAAAATTCTGTAAGTTACAATCAGGGCCTGGCCAGAAAGCAGAGCTCCCTAAACGAGAGAAATTTCTCATACCTTGCTGGGCTCATCTTCACCTCCCTGGATGAATCTCCAGATATCCAGATTTCACCTCGTGGTACCTTTCTGGAGAGGATCAGAAGGCTGTCATCAGGTTTTTACTTATGCAAAAAAAAAAAAAAAAAAAAAAAAAAAGTCAACATTCATAGCTCAGGTTGGACAATGGCCTTCCCATCATGACCGCATCTCCACCACCTAACACATAGCAGTCTCTCTCCTTTTCCCCTCTGCTGTGTGTCTGCATAAATGCTTATTCCACTGAGGCTTATGCCCCTCACTCTGCCAGCCAGCGTGGGAGCCGGCAAGGTGAGCAGACTCCTTCATGGACAGGAATATTCATGCCTGTGAGCCGCATCACAGCCTCTGCAGCTTTCATTGAGGTTCCTCCCCGCAAATCTCCTCTGAGGATGTCCCAAAACCTGAGGTTGCCCTCACACACATTTGAACCAATGCCGCTGATTCTGTATCTACTCCTTTTAAAAACAAAAATATATAAATATATGTATGTACTTTCTTAACAGATTTGCTATCCACTTTTGAGTCTTTTGGCAATTGGAGAGTTGGAATTTACAAATAATTAGTTACAATAGTTACAAATTAAAATCCTACACAAATCGCACGGTCCTGGGATCAGGGATTTCCAGCACTCCCGCTTGCAGAGGATCAGCAGGACATTTGAGGAGGCTGCGGGACGGTGGACTGTGGGCAGCAGGCCTGGAGGCAAAGCGTAAGTCTTACCTCTTTCTCTCCCTAGAGCTGAGCACAGCAGCTACACATGGTGTGTGCTCAGCTGCCATTCAGCAAGGACGTGATCAGTGTGGCTTCTTTAATCATTCAAGTCCCTATGTTGATCAAATAAGATGATGGGTTGACAAAAGTCCTGTCTTGGGGAAGGGGCATGCCTGAGATTGTGGTGACTTCTAAAATGAGGCCCCGTGGACGTGGAAGTACTCCTCTGGCCAGGCCTGGGAAAGAGCTGACACAACGCGAGTGATGGAGAAAAGGAAAGGGGTCAATTCTTCCACAGCGGGGAGCTACAGCCTTATCCACAGACCAAGGGAGAGCTTCACCGGGGGTCCTTCCTCCTGCAGAGGCCCATGGCTTTCTCTTTTGCCATCACCTTCCTGGCCTCCAGTGGATCTGGGAGGAAGCAGGACATTCTCTCCATTCCTGGGAGTGGGGTGGGAGTAGGAAGGAGGCCTGGGACTGCGGCTTTGCCTGGACTTGTCCTGAGCAGGGTGCCAGCCTCCTGAAGGAAGCTCTGCCTGGGGGTGAAGGAGGGAGTCGGGAAGAGTCCACCACTCTATATAAAGCAGGTCAGCTACTTACACATGCTGGATTACACTCAAACCACCAGTCGGCAAGCTTGGCTGTAAAGGGCCAGGCAGTAAATCATTTGGGCTTTATGAGCCTTATGGTCCCTGTTGCAGCTACTTTGTTCAGCTGTTTTAGTACAAAAGTGGCCACAGACAGTACGCGAATGTATGGGCGTGACTGTTTTCCAATAAAATTCTCTTTGCAAAATGTGCAATGGACTGGATTTGGCCCACCAGCTGCAGTTTGCTGTTTCCTTCTGGAAACATCTGGAAGCTTACATCTCTGATTTGACAACCTGATATTGGTGTCTCTGTTTCTGACTTATTTGTTTTCTATTTGCTGAATCCCACAGATCCTGACGTCTGTGTGCTGGACCCTCACCTGGTCACCCAGGCCCTATATCTGTGGAGTCTGCTGTCTGGGCTGGACTCTGGCTTTGAGTGGCCGTGGCACAGCCACACACCCATGGAGATGGAGAAGAGGCACATGGAAACCAGTGGAGAGCAGCGAGTGAAGAGAGTGGAGCTGCCCAAGAGAGAAGGTGTGAGTGCTCATCTCAGGTGGATTGATGAGGAAGAGCAGCCAAGCTTGTTTTCTGAGCTCAGCTGAAACTGCTATTTAGAGTTTCCCTGGCTCAAAACCAACTTTAGAGTGTTAGATTTCTCCTGGGAGGGATTTACAGAACTCTGGTCCAGGCTGGCTTATATGTCTTTGAGAGTTTAGGGTAAGATCTCTTGACTTTACTTTGATGTCACCTGAAGCCAGTGGAGCCCTCAAGGGGCAATGCTCTTTCCCCCTGGGCTAGGCCTCCCTCCTTGCCTCTAAGTTGACTTTGGGGTGATAACCTTTTTCTTTTTATACCCAGTCTCACTCTGCCACCCAGGCTGGAGTGCAGTGGTGCGATCTTGGCTCACTGCCATCTCCGCCCCCTGGGTTCATGCAATACTCCTACCTTAGCCTCCCAAGTTGCTGGGACTACAGGCATGCACCACCATGCCCGGCTAATTTTTGTGTTTTTAGTAGGGACAGGGTTTTCATCATGTTGGCCAGGCTGGTCTCAAACTCCTGACTTCAGGTGATCCACCCACCTTGGCCTCCCAGAGCGCTGGGATTACAGGCGTGAGCCACTGTGCCTGGGGTATTAACTTTTTCTCTCACTCTTAAAGCCTGAGGGAACTGGATGGGGCCTGGGGGTCACTGGATCTAATTTTGTTGTATTTTACTGGTGAATAAATCAAATCTCCGAGGGAGAAACTAACTTGTTCAGTGTCACAAGCCGGTCAACAGCAGAGCTAGACTCAGCTCCAGGCCTCTTCGTGCTGACATCTGTCCCAGGCATGGCACTTGCCTCTTGCATGTTGTTCCATTTTGGGTCCCTATTTTGGAAAAACCTCTCAAACTGAGTTTCTCCTCTACTTTCACACTAATACAACAACAATCAACAACACAGAAGATGTCTGTGATCAAAGGTGTGGGGTTTTCCTACACACACCAAGTGGCAGACACCAGCTGCGTGTCCTCCAATTCCATTCCAACACTGTCTACCTGGAGAGAGTGTCAGTTCCCACAGTCTGGGGGCTCAGTCCCCAAGAATGCCCTCCCACCCCAAGACACCACTTGTAAGTCAGGACCTCCGGAATTTCTGACCAACCAGTTTCACGTTGGGGTGCCCGGGACTCCCTCTTTGGGTTTGATAAATTTGCTGGAGTGGCTTAGAGAACTCAGGGAAACACTTACCTGTTTATCATAAAGCATATTATGAGAAATACAGATGAAGAGGTATGTGGGGTGAGGCATGGGAGGAGGGGTGCAGAGCTTCCCTGCCTTCCTTGAGCGCCACCCTCCAGGAACCTCCACATGTTCAGCCATTTGGAAGCTCCTAACCCAGTCCTCTTGGGTTTCTATGGAACCTGCATGGTGTCGGCATTCCTTTCCCCAGGATATAAGACAGGGCCTTCCCTGGGGAGAGTCTTAAGACCCACAATCAGAAAGGCAAGAGAAGATTAGAGTCCTGCCTGGAACAGGTGAAAGGAGGATAGGAAAGGTCAAAAGATTCTGTTTCCTGAGGCCTAACACAACCAACTTTACAGCAAAAGACTGTAACCAGGGCCATGGGGGTTATGAGACAGAAACTGCGGATGAAAACCTAAATCTACCAACCTACCTACCTACCTACCTGCCTGCCTGCCTACCTACCTGCCTACCTACCTACCTACCTACCTACCTGCCTACCTACCTGCCTATT